>JAAAKQ030226695.1:0-11355 GCA_010016005.3 Zanna intricata | reverse complement strand
ACAGACTTATAGGCCACATATTAAGGCATCCTGGAATAGTCGCTTTGATATTGGAAGAACAGGTAGATGGGAAAAATCGTGTAGGCAGGCAACGGTTGGAATATGTAAAACAAATTGTTAGGGACTTAGGATGTAGGAGGTATATCGAAATGAAGCGACTGGCACTAGATAGGGAATCTTGGAGAGCTGCATCAAACCAGTCAAAATACTGAAGACAGAAAAAAAAAAGAAGTAAAATTGATACTTCAGAATTTGACCGACCACCAATTTTTAACAGATGAATTTATCAAGGTCCAGTTTCACTTAAACAGTCCTTAAAAGTTTTATAAGTTTATTATTTTATATATCCTACACAAGCTGGTACACAGTATCCTACACAGCAGCCCATTGGGCTGGTCTAGTGGTTAATGCAACATCGCAAATCAGCTGATTTCATAATCGAGAGTTCTAAGGTTCAAATCCTAGTAAAGGTAAACATTTTTATACAGATTTGAATACTAGATCGTGGATAACGGTGTTCTTTGGTGGTGGGTTTCAATTAACTACACTTCTCAGGAGTGGTCGACCTGAGATTGTACAAGACTAAATTTCAATCACATTCATACACATCATCCTCTGATGTTAATACCTTATGGTAGTGCCAGAGGCTAAACAGTTAGAGAGAGATATATCCTACACGAAACTTAAGAATTTTGGGAAGTACTTGTACATATTTTTTTTTTATCACTCTTATCTTCTATAATCAAATGGAATAGATAATCTGATTAAGTAACCTTCTTTTCTTTATATATATATATATATATATATATATATATGTTTTATTTTATAAAGTAATTCCTTTATTTTCCTTGTCTTCAACTGACAGGCCTCACCATCTCTTTTTTATACAATTTATTTATACAAACTTTTTTACCTTTTCAGCATATATTTGCATCTCGTTTTAAATGTTCTTTATTCATGCAGATACCTCTATGGAATAAATCACGGTAGTGAAATAGTGACACAAGCAATTTCTCATAACTATTTTACCTGTATTATATAGTATTGTGAAAAATACTTTGACAAAACTGAATAATCATATTATATATCTCTTATTTTTATTTTCTCCTCTTTTTTTTTTAACAAACCTGTTTCTGTCAAAGAAAATATTTTTGTGCAGATATGACTATATTATTATTATTTGCATTATACATAGAAAAATAAATGTAAATAAAATAGATAAAGAAGTGTACAAATATTAACATTTCCTTTCACTATTTTTTATAGAAAAATCAGGTTGATAGTAATTGTACAATTTAGTCTTTCTATGAAAATCAAATTTCAATTGAGTACTATAACATTTGAAATTTGTTAAGCGACTATAATAGCTTAACTGAAGTCTGTGTTAAAATATGTAATGGTTTTATAAAATAAAATAATTAACTTTACAATTACAAACCTAAAATATAAAGATATTACTCTGTCAAGTTATGAGACTAGTAATATAAGTCATTTCCTATTTCCATCATTTCCAATGTAAGTTTTTACATAAGAAACTTGTCGCATAATTCATCATAAAATTCATTGGTGATTAATTACTAATAAAATAATTAAATATGGTAACAATGAAGACATAATAAATAATACACTTTATAATAACTCTTTACAGTGTTATTAGATTCACATTTTTTGGCATTAATACACCATGTAGCTAAAATTGAATTTCAGGTGACCCAATATAATATTAAGAAATATTAAGTCAGATTAATTTTAAATTACGTAAAATGAAGTAGTTGTAATATATAGAATACCGACAGACATAGCATAAAATTGATGCAAATATATGAATTTTGAAGTAATTTAAATATATTCTTCTTCCACATCTGTAACAGGTGAAATATACATACTTCCAAATCTCGAAATATTTCTCTTTTTATCGCTAATTTGTTGTATAATACTTCAGTAACTCACCAGATTACAAGAAATTATTAAAAATATAATGTTATTTATACATTCAGATTTGCTGTCACTGATTTTCATTTCAACCATTAAAATGGTTAATACATTATAAGCATCTCTTATTTCATTTCAATCAACATTAAAACTTCCTGTTGATATTTGCTTGTGCACATATTGGTAAATAATTCTATTTACTATAGATAGAGATTGTCAACTTCAAAATTATTTAGTGACTTATTTGATGTGTTTAAAATTTAATCATTGGAAAATATTGAAACATTCTTCTGAGTGAATTTAGTCTTGTAACCATCAAAATATACTGACAACAGAAAACTAACTACTTGCTGACTTCATCGTAAATGTAATTTATTCTTAAAAAATATATAATTAATAAGATGTAATAAATGATTTAATTCTTTATTATCTAAATAATAATTTGGTAATTTTTACTGAACTAGCATTTTAATAATATTCTTTTGGAGAACCTTAATAAAAAACTTACTAGAGAAATAAGGAATAATGAACAACTGCTACTTTCTGTTGTTTTGTTTCTCTTCAACAATGAATTCAAAAGTGGGTAATATATAAATTAATGTCGCTTATTTAAAGTGAAAAATTTTATTATTTAAGAAGGACAAGGTATATCCCAATACTTTTATCTTGAGTTAATAAAAAAGGTATTTTTCTAAATGAGCGCAAACATATTTAAGTTTATGCCAAGTTCCATGACAGAAATTTGTCTTTTCATGATGTCATAATAATTACACTTATTTTATACATTTTAATTGTTTAATTCTTGAAACTAAAGAAAAACAAATCATTAAAAGATACATATGAGGAAAACACAGATGAAATATACCCATAAACAATAACATTTGAAACCTGTACCCAGTGAAATTATGTTTAGAACTAACTACATATAGTACGCAGAACTAACTAGTGTACTACAATTGAAAATATGGACCAATTTTTTTTGTGGTGGAAGGCAGCGGAATCTCATTTTTCCTAATTTTTTAGCTTAAAGGGTTCTGGTAAAATATGTCAAAAATTAATTGATCTCACAAAAACTAATCTTTATTACCACAACTTTAAAAAAAGCTCTTTTTCCTTTCAAAAAAAAAATTGATTTTTATTAGTGGCTTTATTAGTATTTATGGAATTTGCAATATGCTCCTGATAAAAGATACTTACTGCAGGAAAAACACTTAAGTGATCCACTATGCAAAAGAAAAAAGATTTTCGCTGTTTACACAAGTCAACATGATTTTTCTCTCACTAGTACTAATAGGTATAGTTAATGCAGTTTTTTTTATCCTGTTTTCAAATACATATTCAGAATTTCTCCTACAGTTTTTTTCTGTTAATTTTTAAAAATATTTTTTCATCCATTTGTACATTGTCAAGTAAAAACTCCTAGAGTATTTTAAATATGATGGAATCAGATGAGCTAACTCAAATGGTAGTGTTGCTACTGTTGTGCAGGTTCAAACATGTAAAGACATGTACAAATGTAATCTAGTGTAGCACACTCTCATAAGAGTATTGCCAATTGCGATGAGATAGTAAACACATCATTGTGAGTGCTTTGTGTGTCTGAATTATTGTGTATTACATATTTACAACTTTATTCCTTTTAATTAGTCATTAATTACAAATACCTAGAGTTTGTTTAAATCATCCAAAAAAATTTTTTTATTTATGTGGTAAAGTGATGGTCAAGTCCCAAAAGCAAAACATTACTCCATTAGTAAAAACTTGTTATGAACTTTATTTTGGGTTAAAGTCGAGGACCAAAAAATGAACTGGCCCCCATATATCTGTTGTTTATCTTGTTCTAGGCTCTTCAATGCATTGAAAAACGGTACACACCACATGCCATTTGCTATCCCTATGATTTGGAGAAAACCCAAAGATTACTCTTCTAACTGTTATTTCTGTTTAACAAACATTACACGGATTTTGTCAAAATCAAAACATACAGTGGTAAACCCTAACTTGCAATCTGCAATGAGATCAGTTCCACACTGTGAAGAATTTTCCACACAAAAAGCTTCCATATTAAGTGACATTAGATGAAGAGAGCTCAGAGTCTGATGGAAGTAAGGAAGAAAAATAAACAGATTCTGGTGATACAACTTTTGAACAAAGTAGTTCATCTGAGCCTTATTTACTGACTCTCTCTCTTTATCTGTTTAGCCTCCAGAACTACCATTAAATATTACTTCAGAGGATGAATGAGAGTGATGAGTACGAATGTGAATGAAGTGTAGTCTTGTACAATCTCAGGTCGACCACTCCTGAGAAGTGTGGTCAATTGAAACCCAACCACCAAAGAACACCGGTATTCACGATCTAGTATTCAGATATTTACTGATTCGAGAAAATCTTAATGATTGCTTATGATATTTAAAGGTATCCAAACCACAGTCTGAAATGCTTGCTTCCTGGCTAAAAAGATGGAATCTTCCTCAAAAGAATACAAAGATTTGTACTTATCATAAAAGGCATTCTAACTTTAAACACTATTTATCTGAAGAAAATAGTTTAGTGTTTTGTAATGACATTTCTTCTGTTATGGAGATACTTTCCAATGAACATAACCTGACAGAATGGTGCTTGTTCATTGTTTGCTCCAAAGTTAATATAGCTGTGCTTCTGCATAATGGCAATAAAGTCCTATCAGTACCTGTGGCTGACTCTGCTAGTATGAAAGACACATATGAAAACTTTAAATTTATATTGGAAAAGCTTCAGTATGCAATGTATGACTGGAATATTTATGGTGACTTAAAATAATTGCACTTGTTCTTGGTCTGCTGCTTGGTTACTCAAAGTAATATTGTTTTTGTGTGAATGGGATATTAGGGGCAGAAAAAACTATTTCATTAAAAAAAAATGGCTTAAATGTGAATCACTCATCCCTCAACAGAAAAATGTGAAACGTGACCCATTATGTATTCCTGAAAATGTGTATCTACCTCCGTTACAAATCTAACTAAGATTAATGAAGAATTTTATCAAGGCCATGAACAATACTCCTGGTTTCATATACTTAAAATAGAAGTTTCCTAAAATTAGAGATGTAAAAATTAAATAAGGAATATTTGTGGGTTCACAAATACAATCACTAATGCATGATGAAAAGTTTGAAAACTATTGAATCCACTGGAGAAAGCAGCTTGACAAGCATTTAAAAATGTTACTCAAAGTTTTTTTGGGAAATCAAAAGGCGGAAAATTACCATGATATTGTCAACAATTTTATAACATGTTATTAAAATTTGGGTTGTAATATGTCCTTAAAAGTACATTTCCTGTACTCGCATCTAGATTTTTTCCTAGAAAATCTTGGTGCAGTGAGCAATGACTACAGGAAACACTTTCATCAGGAGTTCTCAAGGATGGAATCCTGATGTGCAGGGGGATTGTTGTTGGACCATAAAGAGGGATGCTTCATAGGCAAAATATAGCAGAAAATCATCATTTATTTCTTTTTAGGGGAGTCAAGTGTTTGAATATTTTGTAGTTAGATGCAGAAAGTATTAAAATGTTTGAAATTATAGATACCTGTTACTCGGAAGCCTTGCGTAATGGGGCAAAATTCTATATCATATTTTAATTAATAAGAAATATTATCAGAATCGCATATTTTTCTTACCAAAAAATTAGACAAAAAAAAAATTCTTTTTTGTTCCCCAGTGTTATTAATTATTATTATTTTAAAAAGATTTAAATTATTTGTGCTTTTGTATGCTTTCTCTTTTGTATCCTTTCAAGAAATTCTTAAAAAGATAAACATAAGAGAGGGAAAACGGTAAAAAGAAATGCTAAAATTTCTATAAATTACACTGACAGTTTTTTACTGAAAAAAAGTATTATTAAATATTTTAAATTAATTTTTTATTATCGTTTCTATAAAATGGTATTTTGATCGAGTAACTCATTTTATATTATATATATTATTCTGTTGCACTGTTTGAGGAAAAATATCTGTTTTTTTAAATTAATTAAAAAAAGTTAATTATTCTTCAATTATATAAATTCACTTGGTGATTTAGGTTCACATTGTAGCTAACAATGAGTTATCTACAAAATTAATAGAAAACCATGCCTTAGTATTCAAGCTATTCAAACTCCTCAATCCGGCAGATGACTTAGTTGACTGTGCATTGTTATCATTTATAGAAATTATATTTCTTTTCTTTTACATAATACTAATTTATAACAAAAATGTTATAATCTTTTCATTTATTTTTCTCTTCTATTAATTGTTATTAATAACACAAACTGTACGTTTGACAGCATTAATAATTATGAAATTGATTTAATAATATGAATTAATAAACATATTAAAAGGACCTACCACTATTTCTGTGTTATAAGCACCAAAATATCGTACATTTTTAAATACTCAAGTTGATTTTCAATTGTTTCAGAAGCTCATAAATATGTTAACATATGCTTTTTTTCTATTATCAAGTACTTTATTTATTTTTTTTAAATCAATCTTGTTATATACAGAAAACCAGGGAAACATGATATTGGTCTATGTCTCCTCAATTTAACAATTGTTGTTTATAATTTAATATATGTGAAATAAGCTTAATAAGAATGACTGAATAGTTAATAAGAATGGTGGAGTTCTATCAAGCAAAATAATTTGTCACCTGCAGAGACAAATTTTCCAAGAGATGTTTAATTTGCAAAAGATATTTAATTTTACAAAAGATTTTTTTTAAGTTGTAGATGATACCTAAAAAAATACTGTACAAATTCTTTAAATAGATGCTGTTAATTTAAAGAAACTTGCATTGAATAGTAACTTCTGCCAGCTCATGTTAGTTGAAGAGACTGGTTATATGATCTCAGCAGATATTACCAAATCAGGATACTAGCAAGATGTTGAAATGATTTTGAAGTATTGTAAAAGTTCAAGTTAGGATTAAGTCTGTTAAGATGAGTTCTGACATATAAAATTGATGTAAGATAGAAGAAAAATTATTAGGAGGTTAATATAAAAAATTTAAATTTTAAATGGGAGGATGAAAAGTTATTCAAACTGTATGGGAGAAGATACATTGAAGCCACTGTGTGAATTAATTCTATTTAATTATGAAATAAATGCTAAATAATTTCATAACTACTTACTGTGTTTCTCTTTTAATTAGTATTCAGAATGTACTCCATTTGCAGTTATAAATTTATCAATAGATTTCTTCATGTTAGCACTATTTTAATGGTTGCACAGTTAATATGCAACCATATGTCAAATTCATTGTTTGAATTGAAGACTTATGCTATGATTTTTTATAAAAATTTTTTATTTTAAATAACTGCAGAAAAAAGAAAGACATTTATATTAGGTGGTTATAAATCACAGAAATGACTTTTTTACTAAAAATCCACTTAAGCAATAACATGTCATTTGCTGTGGGTGCTGTTGCACAGTCTTGTTGCAAACAGCAAAAGATCATCTTAATGATCTTGTTATAACAGAACTATGAAGTTAGTTTTAATTTGAAGGTAGTGTTTAGATGTTATTGATTACATGAAAAAATATTGTACTACAATTCTCTTCTGAAAAATTGCATATAAACTCCAATATTATTTAAATATAATCAATAGTCTTGTGAAAAAAATGAGGATTCTCTGTACTACAGTATCGCCAATTCTGGCTGTTTACAATCTAGTGAGATAAAACCATGCCTCATAACTTGAGAAAATATCATTCAAAATCCAAATACTGCAACGGACAAATTCATAAACTGTTTGCAATAATTGATTCTTTTCCCATGATCAGGTTCTCGCAATCCCTGTACAACATGAGTACAGTGTAGACATAATTTTAATTTTAGCTTTTTGATTACTCCCTGACATTTCAATTTATTGAGATAACCTTCTTGTAGACTTTCTAGGTGTTCCTTTAAAGAAGGTAAAGACACATTTCGAAGAATTATCATCTAAAACTCTGGGATAAAAACAGTCGAGCAGAACTAGTTTCGTTTACTATCAGTTTCTGTAAAACAAGCAACAATTCTTGACTTGTTGGGTATATTAGATAGAGAGAAAGGTAAAATAAAGTTTCATTGACATTTTAAACACGATTGCTATTTAAAATACAGCCCACCAGACTGGACTAGTGGTTAATTTGTCATCACAAACCTGTTGTTTAACACTTGTTTTTTGGAATCAAAGGTTCTGAAATACAAATCTTAGTAAAAGTTGGTTGCTTCTATACAGATTTGAATACTAGTCAGTATCCACTGATTAGTATTTAAACCTGTACATAAATCTAAATTAAATCTAAATCTACCTATTTAATAGATCTATCTATCTATCTAATTAAATCTAAATTAAATCTGGTATATAAGTATCCACTTATGTACTTTGGTGGTTGGGCTTCAATTAATCACACATCTCAGGAATGGTTGGCCCTGAGTTCTTTGTGAAGGTTTGGGTTCTTTGTGTGTCTATTAGACAATACTGTAATACAATATTGTCGTTTTGTCTGTAAATCCACCTTGTTTTCCTAGTCTGTGCATTAGGTGTAATGTTGTGTTCCTTTATTAGTTCCTCTATGATGTCTACCACATTGACATTCTTCATTTTTCCTATTCGTTTATGTTCCTTTTTGTCTTCCCAGAATTGTTTACATTGTACGTGGTCTATTGTGTCTGTGTATTGTCTGTAGGTCCCGTTGTAGTCCGATTAGTGTAGTTGATCGTTTAGCTCCAAACTGATTGAATGTTATCATACCGCTGCGGATGTAACGCAAAATGTATGCCCTAAGATTGAAAATCTTCTGTATTGTGACATACATCTCTGCAAGTCCCGCAGCGTTAAGTTGTAGATATCGTCCGATCCTGTCGCTTGTTCTGGTGCTGTTTCCTCCACGCCTGTCTCCGAAATAGATGATATGGCTGTGATCTCCGTGGTCATGAAGTGCAAATTGGGGTTCGTTTTTGTATGCCTGTTTACTTGTTCGTCTCCAGTTTGGATTTTGGTTTTTGTGGTGGACGATGAATGTGAATCCGCATTTATTATCTTGTCCAGTTCCTTCTCCTTCTGTGTCATCAGTTCGTCTAGTTCCTTGTCCTCCGCTGTATCCATCATATTCGTCTGCGTCTGTTAGTGTCTCGTCTCCCCCGGTATTTCTAGGATTAGTTTTAGTCTTTTTGATAATAGGGTCCTTTGCCTTTCTTTTAGTTGTTTTCGTTTTTCGAGTATCGATCGGTCCGGGGGTGGGGCTTGATCGTCTTTGTCCGTCATTATATGTGCTATTATCATCTTGGATATGAATCTCCACGGTGGAAGTACATTGGCCGTCGTTAGTGTATGTATTGTTTCCATCTTTGATTTTGTTATGGTGGTTATCGTCTCGTCTTCCGTCTGTGTTTGAAGCATAGAACTTCCGCTCCCAGTTGGAACTTGTGTCCCAGTTGTGTCCATGATATGGTTGGTTTGTAGTTTACGTCTAAAATCGTCAATATACTCGACCATTTCGTCTTTCTAATAACTTGAGAGCTCGTGTTTACCAATAGCAAGAATACTTCTTTCCCATTGTTTTCCACCAGGAGTTGGAAAACTGAATCCAGTTCCCTCAGCGGATCTGGAGCAAACTTGTGTGAATGTGTATTCGCTATTATCTGTTTTATGTCGTTTAGCTGGTCTTCCGTCATCGTCGGCTGTCCTGGTGTGTGGACTACTTGTGTCACGTATCGTCTCGGCGCAATGTAGATTAATGTCCCCTATCTGTTTTGTATTGTCGGGTATTGTTCCTTGTCCGTCATCTGGTTCGGCCACCCCCATGGTTTGTGTAGTTGTGTTAGTTTGTCCATCTTTATTAATCGATTTTTGAATGTTACCTGGAATTCCGTCGTCTTGTTCTGCTAGTTCCTGTACGAATCTGCTATATGTGTCGTGGTTGAATTCGTCGTGTTCGTTGTTTATTCCTGTTTTCCAGAAGTTTTCTACGTAGTCCCTCTTGAAGTCTTCGTCTGATACTTTGATTAACCACCCGACGCACTGTTGGTCACTATTGCCACAATATACACAGTTACACGATGTTTCGCTGTGTTCACACTCGGGATATATTATACAGTCTAATACGTCTTCGTTGATCATACTTTCGCAACTGAATTGTTATGGATTGGGTACCTGTATTTGTATGGCTTGGATACCCGGAGTAGGAGATTAAGGGTTTAAAGTGTTCGGACTATCACGTGTATTGGGTGTCGTATTCCACCATGGTTATTGTCCTATTTTCCACCTCCGGTGGTCCTTATAGTTGTTGGTTATTGTCAGTATTCCAAGAAAAATTATATATATAATCCATGTTCCTACTTCCTCCTCCTCCACCTAGACTCTGGTTCCTTCCAGTGTCTGATAGACACAACTGTACTACAGTTACGAAGGAACCAGTTGTTGTATATTTGTCGTTTCTGTGGAAGATTGTTTTCGTAAATTTGAATATATTAATCCTTTGGTTTATTTGAATTTCCTCCAAATAGTGTTCCGGATGCGTTGGGTAGTTCGTCTAGGTGGAAGCCGCTATTGTCACGCTCTCTAGGTATTTCCTCCGGTAGTGTTGGTCCCAACAGATTGTCGATTATTAGTGATTTTCCAGCGTTTGTGTTACCGTATACTACAAGTCCATTTATTTTTTTGTGTCGTTTAGTCTTTATGATTTCTGTCTATGCGAATAGGCTGCTGGGTCATTGCTTAGATTTTCTATTTTTTTGTACTGTAAGACAATTCGTATCATTATACATAAATCTGCTTTTCCTATATTATATTTTTACACCGACTACCATATATACGAGTATATACTGTCAAAGACAAAAATATAATAGAGTTTTCCACCAACAGTACAGAACTCAATAAAGCCTCTTAACTTATGCTTATTGTTTTTCCACATTTAAAGGTTTCCCTCATTGTCCCTCATTATCAAACACATAAATAAACTCAAAAATTTTAAAATTGTTGCATATTATAAAAATATGTAGTCAAAAAATTTAAATAAAATATTTCATGTGGGCAGCCAGACATACAGTACTGTACTAATATATTTAACATTTTATTTAATAAACTACGAGTATATGAATTTTTTTTATGTTGAAAATTAATATTAAATCAGAATCTTTCTATATCCATCATTTTTGAACATTTTTTTATTTTAATGAAAGGGTATTTTTCATTTTTCAGTGTATAGTTAACAATGTATGTTAACCTGTATAACTCCTATATTGTATTTTATTAGATAATTTTTATTGTTTAACTTTGTTAACATAATTTGTAAGCTATAAATAAACAATATTAAACAAAGACTTAAATCATATCATAGTCACATATTATGACATCATATCTAATACTGAAGAGTGAGCTTTCATGGACAAGATTAATCATGTCTGTGCAGGTC
>JAAAKQ030226662.1:0-11356 GCA_010016005.3 Zanna intricata | reverse complement strand
ACAGTAGATAAATAAAGCAATACAAAAATATAATCATAAAATAGATTAAGTAAATTTAAAAATAATCCTGAAAAGTTTCCTGTAAGTTCAAGGTTATGAAAAAGATTGTAATTTTACAGAAATGTTTATTGTAAATAAGAGGAAGGAAAATAACAACAAAGGAGAATTACATGAAAAAGTTTCATAACTAATAATGGAATGTGATTATACCCACTAATGAGTAATTTTTAGTCGACATGTCGTGCAGGTACATTAATTTTGTCATGTGTATAATTTTTGTTTTTCTATCAATAACTGTTTTTGAATGAATACAGCATAGAAAAAATTAAGTTAGTTCATCAAATTCTAGACCTTGATATTGGTTTCTAATTTTTGTATAAAAGGTTATCATAAACTTGATTAAGAATAACCTCAAATCTAGAGTAATAATTTATCCAAAGCTATTATTAATTGCATCTTTTCATTTGAATCTTTGAAAATAAAATACTATTATATAAAAAATTACTTCTGCAATAATCCTCATGCTATAAAAATTTACTATTTATAAATCTGTAAAAAGATAAATTTAAAAGAATCGTAATTATTAATCTGTATTAAAAACAATGAATAAATTATAATAACGGTGAACTTAAAACACTTGAATGAAGAAGCAGATCAAGACAAACTTAATGAGGTGATCCCAGCGTAATCAACTAGAAGCCACTCTAATGATAATTAACCTTCGTTGAAGGCCTTTGATAAAATAGAAAGATCACGAACTTTAAAGCGCAATGTTCTGTTCTTTTTTTTTATCATTCATTAGGGTTCTACCTAACTTGCTGATCTAAAATAATTCACCTTTAAACTTTTACGTTCTTCATACAAATAATTTTTTTTTTTAAATATTAAATAATGAAATATAAGTAAGTACTTGCCTTAAAAATTCACATTTAATTAAAATTTTAGTAACAATTTTCCTGGTAGAAAAAAAAAGCCAGTAGACAATAACAAGCTTGCAAAGAACAATCTAGATCCATATCTGTATTTATAATTACTTTTTAATTAAATAAAATAAGTTATTTTAATCAATAATTTAAATAAATAGTATTTTAAAGATATAATCGGAACAGATCTGTTAAATATGTGAACACATTTTATTTATTACCCGGAACGGAATTCCAAATAAAAAAATCCCCCCAAAAAAAAAATGTTTCGCACAGAAATCGTTTTAAATGTAATTTGATTTAAATCTTCTCCCATGAAATCATCTGATAAAATCACAATATAAAAAAGTCTCCCAAAAAGATTCTGTTCCCGAAAGGTAGAGAATATAACCGAAAGGTAGAGAATATAGGTAATAAATTTGTGAAAGAGTTATTAAGTTTTATTTGCTTACTTTTTTTTATTGGTTGAAGTTGTTTATTAGATTGCTTTTTTGAGAGCGTAAATTAAACAGATTTTTACAAAAAAAAAAAGTAGAGACTTTAAATCTGCGGTCTTATGAGTTTTTGTTAACTTCTTTTTGCATAAATAAATACAAAAATTTTACTTTTCATCAAGATGGTTAAATGTTAAATATTTCAAGTTTAACATTGTTAAACTCTAAAAATCTAACATATTAAGATTCTCTGTAATAGATTAGGATTCTCTATAATCCATATTATTAATTACTCAGTATTTTTTACCCTACTTTTATAATATCAACAATTTGATATATTTACTCATCAGGAAAGAAAACAGGTTATTCCTGGAAAATGTTCTTAAGAAAATGTCAGCAAAATATATTTTAAATAAAGAACCCCCCTAGGTTTTAAAATAAAAATGGTGATAGAATTGTGATACCTGAAATCTTAAAAACTGACAAAATATTACCATTTAGTTAACAGCAAATTTCTAAAGTTATCGCTAAGGGCTGTATTCCTCGCTTAACCCGATGAAAATGAATGTGGTGAAAACTGAAACCGTAGAATATTACAATTAGTAATTACAATTATTTATTTCAGCAGCTTAAAATCACTCCTGAATGGTTAAAACAGATTTTATGTTGCATTCCCTATCTCCGCGTATAGTTATAATCTATTAAAGTAAAAAATCTGAATTCAAATTTAGATTATAGCTCATATTTTAAACAAACTAAAATACAGATTCATTTTTCTTCTTTAAACCTGCTTCAAGAATAAGAAGTTAAATTAAAATTCGATCCATTTTTCCCTTACCTTTTCAATTATTTAGTTATGAGTTGACTGAAATAAAACTTAGATTGATTTGCTAAAATTAACCCGACATTAACCGAAAACAAACTTTTGGTATACTTTTTAAACCTATTAACCATCTAAAAGACTGTTAAGAGAATAAGCATGAATAACATTCCACTGAGCGTACGGATGAATATAAAAACTTGGTTGCACGAGGCAGAAATTCGCTGTACAGGGCATTATATTAATTCTTTCTCGTAATATTAGACTCATTCAGAAACCGAGTATTTTGCAATAGACGAGTGTGTTTTACTATTTTCATAAATAGAAGAAATTCTTTCCAAAATAAAATTTATTATCATTTTTATTAATTTCAGACACTAATTTCTTTAATAATATTTAGCGTACGTATCTTACTACATACAGTTCAAAAACAAGTAGTTTGTATTAATAGATTATTATTAAACTCCCTCCAACAAGTGACCCACAAAGTGATTGATCAGTTTATAAGAATAAAGGTTATCAAACTATTTCATTTGAGTTACATTTATGTGCACTTCATTTGGCGCCTAAAACGTTTCCATGTGCAGGTCCTAGGAAATGTATATTCTTCTCACCTACTACCCATTTTCCTCAACATATTTACGATTTACTTCAGCCAACACATACGACTACCTCCGGAAAGGGGAGAAGCATTGCTTTCGCCAAATACTAGGGCCTCGAAAAGTGTATTCCTACCAGCCCGAAAGGCGCTAGCACCGAAAGGACTTCAATGGACGGACTGAAGGGGAATTACGCTCGGAGTACCGGGCTATTGGACGGTCAGCCTCCCGAATTTAGCCCCAGTATTTTTAAAAACGCCCAAAAGAACGAAACGCAAATACCAAATTCGTCCATAAACTAAAACTGAAATCTAAAACCGTCAATTACAAATAATGACCTACCCGATACAAGAAATCAAGTAAGGGAAATCAGTCCAGGCTCTGCTAATTGTAGGGAGGAAATGCAAACTCCCGCCAAACTTGTGTTCCGTTCCTAGGAAATGTAACCAGAAGAGTGGCCTGGAGAAGAAAGTAGAAGTGGGAACACAGGATAACTCTATCACTGTGTAGTGAATGTTGCTTTGATAGTCTACGAATTAGAGCTATTTCTACTTACGGACGAATATCTGTTCTATCTGTAGAGTTGTTATCGTATTGATGACGTTGGTTTCTATTTTTATTTTTTCCTTCTGATTTATTTCTAGTGCTACGTTAAGTATTAAACTCTACTTGGATCATTTATGTAAGTGTCCTTCCTATATATGAGGTGCTGAACCTTTGTATGCTTTAATGAAGGGTTTTGTCAGAGTTCTCTTTTCATGTGATTATTATTAATTAAATTTACCTTCATTTTCCTACGAAGCGCCGACTTTAAATGCTTACAGATAAAAAAAAAATGAAAATATGACGTGACTAATCATGATTTTACATATCAGTTTTTGAAATTAACATTATTATACTAATTTCAAAATTAAATGTTTGTTATAATGTATTTTCTTAAGCCTGAAAAGAGGAAGAAGACATTCAAAGAATGAACTTAAAAATTCTATCAATACTCGTGAGAAGAATGAAGTTTCAGCTAATACAATGTTAAAAAACCAAAAAGCAAGTAAAAAACTTTTGCCGGCCTCCGTGGCGCGAATGGTAGCGTCGCGGCCTTTCATCCGAAAGTCCCGGGTTCGAATCCCAGTCAGCATGGCATTTTCACACACGCTACAAATCATTCATCTCATCCTCTAAATATATACCTAACGGTGGTTCTGGAGGTTTAAAAAAAAGTTAACAATTTTTGTTTTATTATTTCAATAGTTTCATTTAAGAATGTAAATTGGTTTTCCTAAAAATGTTACTTTATTCTTTTACATAATTTTAGGGTTCTTACAGAAATGTATCAGGCGTTTTAACAAACTCCTCGTAATGATGAAACAAAAAAAATTAATAATGGTTTTTTAGTAGTTATGCTTTATTTTTAGTAGTTTCCATAATATGCAGCTTATATAGGGTGTTCTTAAAAAATGAATTTCTAACTCTTGGAAATGATTCTACTTAACATACTGAAGAATAAATATCCAGTGAACGTAGGATTGAAAACGCTTACTTATATGTCTGAAATGGCGGTCGTTTCAATTCTTTAAATTTCTTTAAATCTTAAAATATCTTAGGAATTATTAGATTTATCAAATTTTATTGTATTATAAAAATTATGAAGAATTTTTATGTGAACAAAATGACACCTTAGGCGTAAAAATACGACGACAAGCAACAGAGTTATTGCAAAAACTAAGCCTCAACCGATGTGGCGCTTTTTTTTTAATTATCGTGACTCACTTGATAACTAAATCAAATTTTCTGTTTAAAACTGCAAAAAATTTAACATTATGGATATTTAATAATAATTTTTGTAAAAGCATGACTTTTTTCGAAACTGAAACGTTTTTCGTTTTCTGATGAGAATCACAAATGATCAATATGACTTCTATTCATTGTAACACAATCCACATGTTTAATAACTGACGTACACGCTTAAAAATTCCTTGTTGCTCCCTGATTGTTTGAAAAGAGCGGACAATTCTATCCTTCAACTGCTGAACATCGACATTTGGTGTTGAATAAAAAGAGACAAACACTGAAAATTTTGTTGAATAAACAAGAGACTTTTCATCTCCCCGTAGATAAGTATAATGGATTCAGATCTGGGAAAGCGTTGAGGCTAACGAATAGGACCGCCCCTACCAATCCACCTTCCTTGAAAACGATCAGTTAATTTTTATCTGATGCCAGTTGCAAAGCCGGTAGGCGCACCATCATGGATGAATTATATGATCATCGTGCTGTGCAAAGAAACGTCCTGTAAAGTTCAGGTACGTCATTTTTTATGAATTACAAATATCATTGACAGGTGACTGTCAATCTGTAGATTGCTTCCCAAACATTTAGAGAAAAGCTATGTACTTCCTGCTTGAAATACTGCATAAGAATTTTCTTCACAGCAAACATGTCGCTTGTGGAATTTATTTATACATTTCTTAGTGAAAGACGTTTGGTCTGTAAAACGAACGTTATTTATTCAATCCGGGTTATTAGCACACTTGTTAATTAACTACCGAATGAATGAAATCTTGATTGCTTATCACGTGATAGAAGAGCTTTTACAAGTTGCAGATCATACGGTACAATAATTGTGAGTGTAAAATATTCCAAACTGTATTATGAGTTACGTTTTCTTGGAAATCAACTCTTCTGCTTGATAATTTGGTGCAAACTTGTTCAAAACCCCTTCTTCTACCTGTGACGTTGAAACTGTTTTAGGTCTACCATTACCACCCACCGGGTTGGTATAGTGGTTAACGCAGCATCACAAATCATCTGATTTCGAAGTCGAGAGTTCTAAGGTTCAAATCCTAGTAAAGATAAAAATTTTTATACGGATTTTTGAATACTAGATCGTGGATACCGTTGTTCTTTGGTGGTTGGTTGGGTTTCAATTAACCACACTTCTCAGGAGTGGTCAACCTGAGATTGCACAAGACTACACTTCATTCGCGTTCATACACATCATCCTCATTCATCCTTTGATGTAATACCTTACGGTAGTTCCGGAGGCTAAACAGATAAAGAGAGGTCTACCATTACCAACTATGACGGCTTTATAGCTCTTAGTTTCTCTTAAACGTGCATGAAGATGTGAAAATAATCTTCTATCTAGCTGACAATAGTTTGAATACTTTTCTTGGTAAAGCCGTTTTGTCTTCCTCGTACTTCCTTTCATTAGATCATATGTAAAATGCATCTCAGCGAGTTCACTATTTGTATAACTTTGATTCATTTTAAATGACAATTAACACGATTAATGACAATTTTTAATAAAAGAAAAAAGATTTTCAAAATTCAAGGCACAGATGTCACAATTCAATGGAAGTAATATAGTATGAAAATGTTTGGATGACATTTGAAAGAAAAACAATGTAAGTAAAATAATCATCATCGTCTGAAGTAATAGCTCACGGTGGTTCCGAATGCAAAGAACAGAAAAAAAGAGAAAGAAGTAAAAAAAATTAACTGTTTCAGCTGCAATTATCACAGAGTACTTATTTATAGTCTTTTTGATTAATAGAATTTGTTTGAATATATAATTTACATTTCCTTTTTTTTATTTCATCTTCAAAATTTGTTTGAATGATCTGTATTTGATTTTCACATTTTTCTATTATTGAGAATTTATTGTTACTAAGCTAACACTTACAATAATTATTATTAAATTTCCGTAATGTTAAATTTTTTGCAGTTTTAAACAGAAAATTTGATTTAATTGTCAAGTGAGCCTTGACAAAGTAAAATAAAAGAATGATTGCCACATCGGTTGAGGCCTAAGTTTTCCAATAACTCTTTTGTTTTTCGTTGGATTTTTACGAATAAGGTATCCTTTTGTTCACAAAAAAAATGCTTCAAAATTTTTATAGTACAATACAATTTGATAAATCGAATAATTCCGAAGTTATTTAAGTTTGAATAATTTTAAACGACCGCCATTTTGAAATCTGTCAACTAAGAGTATCTTTATTTTTCCCCTATTAAAAAATTTTAGTTTAAAATAAAAAAGTACAAAATTTTATTGCGTTATCTCCAAACGTTCTTGAAAAAATTTTTTTTTTTCTTAAATAACAAAAAAATGGCGGACAGACAGAAAAATATTTGTTTTCTTACCTGTGTTCACTGGACATTTTTTCTTCAATATGTTAAGTAGAATAGCTTCGTAGAGTTTGGCTTCACCTTTTGTGGACACCCGGTATAAGTAATAAAATATATTATTGTATTTAATAATTAATTTAATTTTACTGTACATGAAAGTACAATCAAATTAAAACTATATATATATATATGAAATTTTCTGTTGGATAAAATTGACTAGGAAAGTTAGCGTCAAGAAGGGAATTTAACCGTAAAACTTCCTCCTAATCCCCAAAAAATCTGACACAGTTTGGTAAAATTACACAAAAAATTCAACGGATGATTAGAATAAAATATCAGTACATACAATGTTCTTCGTATAAAACTTATAGAAGCTTTTCAAGAAAGTTAAGTAAAAGTTAAACGAAAACTTTTATTTTAACTCCGTCTCTGAGCTAGATATCTGTAAAATGAGGCATTTCCCACCATGTCTATATGTTCACTACTTCCACTATTTATAGTTATTTTTAATGTATAAAAAATCATAGAATTGGATAAAAAATTATTACACTAAAATTAAATGTAATATGAAGAAGTAAAAAAGAGATTTCTTAAATAACTATAAACTGTTATGTATTATACTATTAATATATAAAGTATGTATTATTACCAATGTAACAAAAAAATCTGTTATAAATATTTATAAAATTTCTTTTACATATCAGATCTTGCGTTAAGATTTGTGAAACACAAAATTTATTCCAATTATGTTTTAAGAATAAAAAACAAGAGAAAATTATTCAATTAATAACGGTGCTTAAATATCTATTTAAATACGTACAAAAAAGTTATTGATATAAATTATCGATGGTAAAAGCTGTCGATATAATTTTTTATAACTTCTATAGTTCTTGAAAATAAATAAGTAGTTTTAAATTAAAATAGATTTTTACCATGTTACTAGTTTCCTCCTTCTTAACCAAAATTAAAAGATAAAAATTTCAAGTTAAGAAATGCTCTTTACTTCCTTTATATAAATGACTATGAATACTTGTATAACACTTTTCCACTGCTGCCTCGAAATTCTTTTATTACTTATTACACTTATACAGTTAAAAACTTTAGTATTTTAAATTTATTAGTTTATTTTATTAGTATTTTAAATTAAAGACCACCGGGCTGATCTAGTAGTCAACTCGACATCGCAAATCTGCTGATTCGAACTCGAGAAATCTAAAGTTCAAATCCTAAAAAAGGTCAAATATTGATGAGCTTATGTTGCACTTAGGGAGAATTCATGAAAGTGTGTACAATGTCTCGGGAGACCGTCCGGACAACCTTCTCAGAATGTTTACTGGACCCTTCTTTGGTGGCTAAAGGGGCTTCTGGGGCATTTATAAATGAAACGGTGAAAACAACAAAATCCAAAGAATAAACTCAAGAAAGGAAAAAAAACAGAGAATAATAAACAGATAACGAAAAATGAAAAGGTAAATAGTGACAGCCAGAAGGAGGGCAGAGGATCCCACCTGTCTATACCCCGGTGAACTAGACATCCCGGAACACGTCGTGTTTACCTGTCGGACACGGGAAGTCGCCCGCCGAGACTGTGAGAGGGTCACCGGTACCTTGACGGAGACAATATCGTTAGCCGAATACTATCTGGGGCGGAAGGATTCCGGGCAGTGGCAAACTACATTTCATTTGTTTTTCAACGTAAAGTTCGAGAGGATAGTGCAGTGAGGAGATGAGGGACAGCGGAGCTGTCGCCGATGCTTACATTGGTAGGCGTTAGTAATGAGGCAAGGGGGCTCCCACGCTTCCCTCTACCTGCCAGTGAGCTTGATCCTCGTCCGGAAGGGAACGCCTTTTACCAGAGTGTTCTTGGCCGCCTATTCCATGTCATCGACTGCTGTATTCATTTGTTGACGCTTCATCTCGTTGGTTCTATGCTTACGTCTTTGAGTCTCTACTTCATGTGTACACCTACCTCTCTGGTGACTGTATGTTCCGACCTATTACATCTAAATCTACCTGTGTATTAATTTATTTATTTATGCTTCTGTTTTTGTGTATATATTTATATCTGTATTTCCTGTGTACCTACTTCTGTGCCTTCTATATGTCTTGTTCTACTGCATAGATATGTCATGTCCTGTTGTATTCTTGTTTATATATTATGTTTATTGAAGTACTATACCTCCTATGTATCTAAGATCTCAAAAGACCGAGTACCGATGTGGTCTCCTGTGCGGAAAAGCCATATAAGAGGTAAAGGCATAAAGACCGAGTCCCGGCCTCTGGATTGGGGTCTAGGGTTGACTTTGTTGGCTCTGATCCCCCGCTCCCTGAGTTTGAGGCAGACAGAAGAAAGGATTCGAACCGGTGGGCTAACCTGTAGTGCCGAATGTATTGTTGGTGGACGGAGATGCCCATTAGAGTGGATAACAACCTCCCGAGCTGTGTAATGCTTCAATGTAGGTCCGACCGGGGGTGAAAGAAAAAAAAAGAAAAAGTTCATAAACCTGAGGATTGGCGACTTTTCGTAGATTCGTCCAAGTACACTTTAAAAGTAGTTCTACTACACAACGATAATAAATATCCTTCGATACCGATCGCTTATGCTATTAATTTGAAAGAGACATACGATGCGATGAAAGACGTTCTTGAAAAAATAAATAATAGAAAACATATGTGGTGATTTGAAAGTTATAGATTCTTAGCCGATAACTTTCAAATTTTGTGCAGTTAGGCTCTTAGCATAGCCTACATACATGTGTTTTCTTTGCGAATGGGACAGCCGAACTAGGGGTAATCATTATGTTACCAAAGAGTGAAAGAAACGAGACAACTTAACACCAAATGGGAAAAATATTATTCATGAGCCGTTAGTTGAACCCCATAAAATATTTTTACCACTCCCTCTGCACAACAAGCTAAGACTAATGAAAAATTTTTTAAAAGCAATTGAAAAGGATAGTCCCCGATTTTTGTACACCGTTAATTTTGTACATTGTAAAATTAGCTATACCTTAAATATAGTACGGGAATTTCTGATACTTTTTATTTATTACATTACATCATTATTTATAAGTGGGTTGTAAATTTTTAAGTCTGGTTCCATTTCAATTAATAAAGAAACTTACCGAACGTAAATTTAGCAATAGATTATGAAATAGTATTATTTTTACTTAAAGGTAAAGTAAAATAACTAAAAAATATTACAAAAAAAATTAAAAGTTGTATTGTTACACACTTTTTGCTGGAGGAAATAAAAAGTATATTTATGATTAATAATTTTCTTGTTTTACAATCCCTTTTTCATGATGTAATATTATATTATTCCTAACTGTCTAAAACATGATGTATATACTAAATCTGATGTAAAAAAAAAATCTTCTTTAAAAACTGTTAAGAAATCCTTAACAAGGTGAAGTTTTTATGTGCTACTTAAAACTTGTACAAACTTCTGAAAACGTGAGAGAAGGTGAAGTAGAAAACGGTACTTTTTTTTTTTTAGAGAAAAAAAAGAAGAGAATTATGATATTAAAACTGAAATTGATACAAAAATAAATATTAAAACATAAGTAGATAATGTTAAATTCCAGGTGAAATAAAAAAGGATAAAAAAAAAATACTGTAGAGTTTTGCTTTAAGCTATTACAGAACAAAAAATATTATTAAAAATATATGAAAGTAGGAAAAAAAAAAGAAGCTAAGAACAATAATTAAAGTATAAGACTGAATTGAAATGAAAACAAAAAAAGAAGAAGAAGAAATTAAACAAAGTAAAAAAGAGGGATGAAAATTAACGAGAAAAAAAATTATAAACAAAAAGTTGACTTAAAACAAAGTGACTCAGCAGTTGAAAAAGTATTAGAAGCGAACAGCAGCGTCAGGGCGCAAAGTATAGAACACTGCTTTCTAGATTAGTCGTCTTGATTTATTACTGAGCAATAATGCAACTTGTCTCTGTCCTGCCTGTTCACTACTCAACTTGTTCAAACTCAACTGCCTTTTCTTGCTTGTTACTATTAACAACAAAAATAAAATCATAAAATAAAAGAATCTGGATGGAAATAAATCCTTTTATATTAATATAATTCATCATACTCTGGTTTTAAAAATATCAAAAATATTATTTTTTAAACTTTTTAAGGACGTAAAAAAATTTTAATCCATTAAAAACATTTATATTTACGAATTATTACATTAAATTATAATTAAGTTCATTACAGATGACCAAAATGCGAACAAATAAATTGGGTGTGACTGTTTTAAGTGCAAATAAAACATTTAAATTTAACGTAGAAATTGTAAATTTACTTCGTTAATTAGTCACCCTAAACATGACCATTAAAAGGTTTTAGTTTTTTTCCAAGAAGCTGTAATAAAGAAGGGAGTACGACAAGGATGTTCCCTATCCCCGTTACTTTTTTATCTTTACATAGAACTAGCAGTTAATGAAGTTAA
>JAAAKQ030226661.1:1350-25142 GCA_010016005.3 Zanna intricata | reverse complement strand
AATTTATTGAATTTTTAAACAGAGTGAATACATAGATTCTATTAATAATACGAGTAATATTACTAAATTGTATTTTATATTAGTTGATAACTGCGTCTGAGTATGTTCATTATAACATTTTAATTTAGGTGGATACATCCAGTTTGATCTTGGTACATTTTATAATAAAGTTTACTCAAAGTTATAATTATACTATTAAAAAAAAAAAAAATCTTTTATATTAAAATATATTGTCTTTTTATGTTGTAGCCATATTATTATTCAGTTCTTGAACTCAAGAGTAAATTTATTTTGTTGAAATTGTTTATCTTCCTGTAATTACGTCTCGGTAATATCTGGGTTTTATTATGATATCTTATGGAAGGACAGACACTGATACTTTTGGAAGAAGTTAGTAAATGTAAAATGACCATTAAGCACTTAAATCTAGTTTTATGAAACTTCAGTATATCAAATAATACAAAGGAGAGGACTTTCAGTTCTTTCGATAAAAGTTGTTCCACCTATGGTTTCAACGTACAGATGTTCCCTACAAGAATTAAAAGTAGAATGGCCGCTATGGAAATAAATAGTCAAGCTATGGAATTTACCACAGCTTGACGTGTCAGTTATCAAGTTCTCCGTGATAATTCTCTTAACTTCTCTATGTAAGTTCCAAATTCTTCAGCTATATAAAAAAAAGTTGTCAAATCAATTATTTTGGTCCTAGTAACAAACGATAAAATCTTAAAGAAAAATAGATGGTATGGTTCGGTCATTAAAGATCTACGAACCAGAATAGGACACTTCAGAACATTTGGTCCTGGATTCCTGTTAGAAGGAGAAAGAAGGGTCATTGAAGGAGAGATGGATGATTGGATAATGGATCATTGATGATTGATATTTTGAACGTTTTAGAGAAGTGGTAGTTATAGAGAACTGTAAGAGGAAGACACTAATTAGAAACCTTCGAAATTTTGGATAGGTAAATGTTAGCTTAACTACAAACTGTTACAAAAAAAAAAATAATGATAATAAAAAATAAATAAAAATATTGATGACTTCTTTATTTTTATCGTACACTCGTAATTCTAAATTAATATGTGGTACTTTGTTTAATTTTTATATATAATCTCCTATCGTATATAAATTTGGACTTCCTTTCTTGAATCATCTTAAAAATTTGACTCTTCTGTAAATTCTATAACATTCGTAAATAGTGGACTTCTATCTTAACTTACATAAATAAACAGAAAAATAGTGCTTGGCACTTAAAAAACTACTCAGAAATAACAATAAAACAGGATTCCGTAATGGATAGTTTTTTAATGCCTACGTAATAACTTTTGTTAAATAAAAGAAGATTAATTTTCAAAAACTACGTACGTAGATTTTAAAAATTAAGCCGGATTTTATAAGGCTAAATAGTTTACGACGTCTTTACTAAAATACAGAATTATGGCAAAACTGATTTTTGCTAACTCATTTTTATAAAATGGTTACAGTAGACTATCTGAAAAAGAGCAATTACGACGATAAGCTAGTAAATTATCGATTAGTGTCAACAGCTCACTTACACGTACAGATCAGAATAAAATGCTACGCAATACTTTGGAGAAATGATTAGGCAGAGAGAACTGCCTTCTCTTAGATACATTATCGGTAGTTGAGATTAATTTAAAGTAGAAATTACTAACCTCCACTATTAGGAGGGATTATTTTTAATCACATTTATTTATGATGGGTACGAATGGAAAACGAAACGAGAAACTGATAGTAGGTAGAAACCATTCCCCTTTTCACTTTTACCTTAGTTAAAAGCAGAGGTCATTAGCACGTTATGTAAGAAGAAATAATTGTTTTTGAGTTATAACTAAAGTAATTCCCCTTTTTAACGCGCTGTCATAATTCTTGAATGTGAAACATCTGTTACTGGGGTTTGTCAAAATTAATTTTTGGTTTTAATTTTTTTAAATTTTATACCCCTGAGGTGGTTGCAGCTGTTACATTGCATCACGAAAAGTGAATTAAATTTTTATAATAGAAAATAAATTATTTATAATGATTTAATTTCTGTAGTTGTTTTGTAAATAGTTTTATCCTTACAACAATGTTTAATTATTTGCATAAACCTTTCTCTTTATTAGATTACAATTTTGACATGTATTCTAAAATAATTACAATAATTAAGATATTTTTCATTTATTAATAATAGTTTTGAACAGATAAATTTAAAGTTAAAAACTTTTTTTAATTTTTGCACTGAATAATAATATTTTATGTAATAAAAAATAAAGTTCTTTCTTGCTTATTAATTAAAAAATTTATTAATCATTTTCATATTAAATGTAAAGTATTTTTAAATACGTTGACCTTTAATAATTTTCTACGCTGTTCGGTTTTTTCGTATTGTCAGAAAGATATTTCATCTTTTTTTGTTTTTTTATTGATCTCAACATTCCAAGGCATCGACCCCATTTTCAATCTATTGCCTCAGTTTTATCTATATCATTGTAAAAGAGGTCGTATTTTATTGGTTTCCTGTATTGTCAAATAAAATTGACTGTCTTTTTATATTCAGCATAAAGGATTATTGTTGTGTAAGGTAGCAGTTGTTTCTTTTTCTTTTCATTATACTTTATAGCTCATCTGTAATTATTTTAAATGTATATCATTCAATTTTAGTTTTTTATTATTATTTGTTACTCGGTTACACGAATTGAATTATGAGCAGTTGGGTAAGGTAGTGTTTCTTAATTTACTTATGTCTCATCAAAATTAGAGCGGTTCCTTTGATTAAAAAAAAAAAAAAATGTATTAAACGTCTTAAATTCACTAATATTACTTTGATGAAAACAAATAGATAATTATTCAACTCGAGAAAGAACTGATTGAAAAGTTTAAACAGTTTAAGAAAGTTAATAAAAGTACTTGAACCCACCGGGCTGGTCTATTGATGAACTCGTCGTCGCAAATCAGCTGATTTCGAAATCGAGAGTTCAAGGTTCAAAACCTAGAAAAGACTAATTAAGATCTTAATTTTAATCTATATAATTTACCGATTAAAAGTATTCATTCATACTTTTATACGAATTTGAATACTGTTTCGTGGATATCAGTGTTATTTAATGGTTGGGTTTCAATTAACAACACATCTCAGGAATGGTCGATCTGGGACTGTATAAAAGTACACTTCATTTACATTCATACATATCATCCTCATTCATTCTCTGAAGTAATTACCTTATGGTGGTTGCTGCGGCTAAACAGAATAAAACTACTTGAAAAAACGGATTTAATAATATGGATATTACAGAGTTCCATAACAATATTATGCATGTTACAACATTTTTATGCATGGATAAAAGTTTTAAAATTTGAGAAATAAATATTTATTTGAAAATCATGAAAATACTAAGATATATATAAATTTTTACATTTTTCTTTAATGAAATAAATAAGGAAATTAATACGAAAGAATAATTTAAAATTAATGTAATCATAGGAAATTATATGAGAAAATATCTCAAAATAAGTTATTTTAGAAAAAACCAATGACAAAATAGAGCATATGCTCTAAATATATCAAATTGTCTGCCTCTGTGGCAAATTGTGGCCTCTATGTCATTATTGGTCAAATTTCGTCATTTCATTAAAGGAGTTTTTGGTTCAAATCATGGTTAGGCTTGGTATTTTTATAAATTAAGAATGTCTTCATTTTTCCTAAAAAAAAAAAACAAACTAAATTTATTATAAAAAAAAGAGGAAGAAAACAGCTGTTTTTAAATTTCTACAAATTCATGTTCATAATATTTTTATGTTAAATTTTGTTTTTAGAAATAGGTTTATTTTTGTAAAACTGAGTTACAATCATTTTTCCAAATATTAATAAGTAAATCGTATAAAGCAATAACTACATGAACTTCCGAAGTATAATAAATGTTTGAACAAAGTGTAATACAATCAAAAGTGTAACGAATAAGATATAACTAACAACGCAAACAATCCGGGACAAAGTACACATAAGTCAACAAGTTGTGAAACAAAGCAAAAAAGGATAAATAAACCCAACAGTTGAATTGTCAATAGAATGAAGAAAATGATAATATTTATTATTCAACAGTCCCAAGATTCAATACATGCAACCCTTTCAGTCGTCCCACATCCTTACTTTTATCCGATAGGTCAACAGCCAATATTGCGTTAAACGCCTGGTTTTCATGCGTGTTACGCTTCAGTATACATTTTGAACTTAACCAGTGTAGATTAAATACAAAACCGGGGTCCAAGACTGAATCCTGTGGAACCCCCGATTTGGTATCAAAAATCCTGTTAACCTTTGACCCTTATTGAATATGTGACAATCGTCCATCAAAGTAGTTATATAATACGAAATAACATGGCTCAGGCAGGCTCATTTTAGCTTGTACAGCAGGCCAAGCAGCCATATCGTATCGAAAGGCTGTTGGAATAAAAAAAAACACCGACCAATATTTCTTACTCTCTAAAGAACACTGATGAGATCAAAAAATCTATGAGTTTGTTCAGTGCTCGAATACCCACTCAGGAAACCAAATCGGTGGTAAGGAATAACAACTCCTATTAAACCAGGTCCATTCGTCTGAGAAAGAACCTTTCAAAGAGCTTAGAGAGATTTAGCAAAAGGCTAATGAATCTGAATGAAGATACTTCTTCGATAGGTTTGCCCTGTTTGAGGCCATCGAAAAGGCGTGCTAAATATTCAATGGTCCTAAATGGCAACATACAAGTTTTCAAAGTCAAAATCTTAAAAACTAAGTCAAATCCAGAAGCCTTGTTTAAGCCTCCTACTTTTCCGATCGCTTGCGACAGTTCTGCACATGTGAAACGCAGGAAGACATTGAGAAATCGGGCTATCCAAAAAATTTATAAATTTCTTCATCATCTGCTCCCCCCTTCTCATTCGGGCGAAAGATATTAGGAACAAATAGTTCTGCCTTCTGATTTAATTGGTGTCCTTAAAGGTGGAAGTGGGAGTGGCAGCCTCCACGCAGCTACAATAGGACTTATATTACGTAGTACTAGAGATCCCTTCTTCTTTACAACCCTTTAGTTTGGGTTCCTTAATCTCAGTATGGTTTTATTTCCCTCTTCATCTAAAAATTAAGGCGAAATCTTTCGCTAGCTGAAACTGGCTAACTTAGTGTTTCTGGACCCATATTTACATGTACTTTTTTCGTTATTTTCGCTAGTAGAACTAGTTTAGAAAGTGAAACCACGTGAATCATCCTATATAATACGTCTACAAAATGATTGAATTAGATTTAAAGTTGCTTTTAATTTTAATTGTTTTTTTAATTTTGTATTTTAATTTTTGAAATAAAATTTCGATTATTTATCGAAAGATAATCGTTTTTAATTTTTTACTAAAGTTTTGAAAAAAATGTATGTTTTATATAAATGTATGCAGATTCTGTATGTTTTATACAGATTTATGAAAATCATTCTCATATTGTAAAAAAAAAATTATTACTTGTTAAATACCTATTAAATAAAATTATTCTACTAGCTTTGTTAAAAGAAAATTGCGGATTATTATTCATCTGTAAATTTTTAGATTTATTGTTTGAATTTATTTTGATTTTTTTCTGCTTATTTGTCAAATATTAGATTTGTGTTTTCTTCCATTTTATTGTTTTAATTTTTTTTTAATCTCTTTAATGTATCTTGTTATTTTTTTACCGTAGTGATTATTTGACTTATTACTCAGAGAAAACAGTTTAGAATTTTTAGTTTAAAATAAAAACCTTTGTTGAATTTTCAACTGTGGCTTGTATATAGTTTTAAAAATATTCCTTATGTTAAAAAAAAAAAATACAGTTTATATCATCGGTTTTATTAACTATTTTCCAATACTAAACTTTATCAATTCTAGCCTAAAGAACTTCCGTATATATTTTTTTTAAACTTACAAACTGATAATACCAAACCGATATTTTATTTATATATTATTTATTAATATCCATTAACATCATATGTTTATTAAATTTAACGTATAAAAACAAATAGAGAAAGATTTTAAAGAGCTGTATAAGTAATGTTTTCAAGAATAATCTCTATCCTTTCTTATCAGGGAAATTAAGTTTACTGAAGTGAACAAAATACATTTCATTCAAAAAGATTAACTTTAATTAACGTTCAAAAACTGATGTTCAGAAATGAGAGTATGAAACGTTGTTTAAAGTAAAGATAAAGACTGTTACATATTCATTATATAGAAAACAGTTTCTTTGTGGGCTTAATGCAACATTAACTAATTATACTGTAAAATTTGTACTGAATACTACATATTGTACGTGTGGTTTGATGATATATATATATAAAAGTAATCCAATTTATGGGTACGTATGATTATTATTTATTTATTCTTAGTGGTAATTTAAAATAAATCTATGAAATTCTGATTTGTTTTAGTTTTTCTAACTGACATAGCAATCCGTATTCTATCACTAATTGGAAGTTAATGCCCACCGTTGAGAACAGCTCAAATTGTGTATCAAACAATCTAGTCTATCAAGCTCATAACCGTAACGTAGTCATCTATATCTTTCTTAGACAATATTCTCACAATATTAGATAATAGTGGTCTCTTAGACCAGATGTATTTCTCACTGAAAATTATATCAGGTCTTTCTAATTAAGTAGCTTATCTTTGTGCAGAGTTCAACATAAGAAAAAGAAAATTCTGCAGAAAAAATTAAAGATGCTTTTACCACTTACATAGTTAATTATGTGATTACATCGATTGTTCAAGATCTTTTACAAATCACCTATTCTCATTTTACATCTAAGATAGTATTTCATAAATAATTCTCTATATGGAAATAATTAAAATCGTTTGATAGATTATTATGCTAGCGATTCCCAGATAATCTATATGAAATAAAATCTATAATTTGCTACTAACAAAAAAATCGGCTCTTCGAAGACGATTTTTGGGCGATTTCGTGCAATCGGGCCAACTTAACTAGTTCCCCCAAAAGTAAAACTTTTATTGAGAAAATTTCAGCCGTTGGTGCGGTAATGTTGTGGTATTCAAACTAGCCGGAAATGTGAATGAATGTTTTATTTTATCATCTCCCGTTACTGTGGAGCGAGAAAATTTGCTGGTTTATATATGAGAACACAATAATGGTATTAGTCGTATATGATTAATCGTATCGTATGGTATTAATCGTTAATGGTATTATAAATGAGAGAAAATTAAAGGCCTATATTTAAAGTTGGCTGATATCATTTACAAAACTTATTCACGTTTAGGGTATGGGAAATATTATCCAGAGATTCACGTGGATTTTCCCTTCCCCGGTTCCTTGTTCTTGAAGTTGTTCGCCTTATCACTAGACTTACAAGAAAAATCATCACCAAGGATTATATTTTACAAAAATTCCTCGTTCCCCCTGTCAACATTGTAATATTTCTAAAAAGAATGTATAATGAGTCACCAGATATGCATCAGTAATTTATTTTACAGCCGTTTAAATTTATAGTTTAAGTTTAAAATTTTTACGTAAAGTACACTAAACAAACGGTCGTTTGTGGAATTCCTTCTAAGTAACATAATATAAGACTAGTACACCCAATCTGTGTCGTGTTTTCACACTCCAGAAACATATATACGATGGAAAAAATCTATTATACAGATAATAGGAATTGTTTCGGTATTCTGTTGATGAATTAAGGGAAACCTTGCTAAAACCTTGATCAGAGCAATATAAAAAAATTTACTGTTAATTGTACAATAAACAGTAAATGTGATTAAAATTCAAATAAATTATTATCTTTAATATAAACTCATGAAATAGTATTAAGCTAAATACGTGAAGATACTAACTATAAAAAATAAATCATAAGAAATAAGAAATAGATATGGCTACATATTTATGTATTAACAGAGATGCAGAATTTGTTTTTTCTTTATTATTTAAAAATATATTATTTCTGTAAAGAAAATATTTTTATTTTATTTTAAATATTGGTGGAAAGATCTTTAAGTGGTTGGATTATTAGTTAAAAATAAAACGGGAAGGTCTTTTTTTAAACTTAATTACAGTATTTATTATCATGATAACAGTTCTAATTTGATTTTTTGGTTTGATACAAGCGGATTTATATTTTTTAAATAAGTGACAATTATTTTTTAACAAAGGTTGTGCATTTACTTCTATAAATAGAAACACATGAAAAAAATATTTTTAATTTAATAAATATAATTTTTTATGTCAGCCCATTTTTGTATAGTAACCATGCGTAATTTCAGATTGACCTGAAAAGTAAAAACCATTTTGTGTATATATATATATATATATATGTCATGTGAATGGCTGTATAATGAAATTTAAATATGTATCGTAATAAATGAATGATAAATTTTCACATTAAATAGTAAATGAAGAACTATAGTACTTAAACCTAGTATTGGGTATGTTTGGATAGTTTATCATTACATTGCTGAATTCTATTAGACTATTATGTTAATTTAATGATTGAAAATGTTAGGAATCAAAAAATCATGTTAACCATGACATATTTTCTTTTTGTATGCTATGCATGTTTTAATACAGTAATATTATACTGAATATTAAACACAGAGATGAAGATTATTCATATGTCAAACATATGCTATAATGCTGGTTTGTTTGTTTATGGATTTGATAGATTTTAATCTATATAGTTACCGTTAAAAGAAGCTAAATGATTTTCATGCAGTAGGATCCGCAATAATCAGTCTTTTGAAGTATAAAAAGGGATTATTTTTAAATAATGGATGGAACTTTTTACTTTATTCGTATCAGTTCATCAAAAATGTTTTTATCAAAATTAATAATTAAAAAGTTTTTGTTTCGAAATTTTTATAAATTGCATAATTACAGAATGTCGTTTTCTACTTTTAAAAATAAGTAATATAAAGATAAAAAATGTAATATTTTCATCCATTTAATTATTATTGAAATTTTTTTTGAAATAAAACAAAATTTGTGTTCGAATAAATTTTAAGAAGTTATAAATCGCCCTATTAATCAAACAATCTTTTATTTGTTATTTTATTGAAAATCCGAATGTGAAGGAAGATTATCTGTATAGGCTAATATGAAATGGCTTAGTCCACGTGTGTAGATAATTTCTGGAATATTAACTGCGGAACCGATTTTAAAAGTCATTTGATCAGAATGTTTAAGAGTTTAATAAAGCTATGGAAAAATGGACAGGTTCGTTCGAGCTAACGTCATCCATTAAAAGAGATAATTACATCTGTAAAGTTCTAATAGATAGATGCATCTGTAAAGTTCTTATTATTAAGGATATTCAAATGTTATAAAAGAGATATGATAACAGCTGTCATAGAAAGAAGATTATCTTTGCGGAGTCGTACCTTAACAACCCATGTGTTGAAGAAAGCTTTTCTTACGTTATAAAAATATTCTTTTCGGACTTGTATCGTGGTTTAATTTATATAAAAATTTGTGGGAATTACGATAGATAATCTAGTAAATATTACAAATTTTTAATTTGATTTCAACGTAATTTGTAACTTATTGCAGCATTTATTGATAAAAATAGCTTTTTATCAATCATATATGGAATTTTAAAAGTATTTCTAGCAAACAGTTTCAATTTAATAGTTAATTTAAAAATACAAAAATGTTATTTCAACTCCAGATAAAAATTAAAAAAAAATATATTCACTAAATGATGTGTTTTAATGACACTATACCAGTACAAAGATAATCTAATTATTAAAATAAAAATAAAGGCTGGAAAAACATGTAGAAGGAAAGAAGATTTTCCATTAAAACTGGTGGAAATGTGCTGTATGTTAAAGTCGCTTCCAATAAGCTTGCAATACAGTAAAAAAAAAATTGCAATTACAGCTGTTTCGGTGTGGAGTAATCTAAAGAGAATAAATGTTTCTCTAAGAGAAAGCCGTAACTGTAACCAGATTTAATTTAAATTATTCTATAAGAAAATACGAATTTTTTTACATGATATAAAATGCAAATTTCTTATTCAAATAGTTTGTAAAATATAATTTTTCAAACACACTTTTTCTTTTTGGGTATAATTCCGTAAATTTTCACACAGCCGAATACATATTTTTATTGAAGAACCGAATGCGAGTAAAATTTACAAATATACTCGTATTTCAGATGCGGACAAACATCCCGTAAAATTTATTTATTTTTTATTGTTGAATTTTTAGTATATTTCCATTTACACCCCATCTGTAAGTTTGGAGATCACCAAACTATATTCTCTATCTCTACCTTTGTATACACCAGCATGCTAAATGTAACAAAACAAGTTTACCTGTTATGTTACATTACCTGTAATATGTATGTAGTTACCTGTAAAGTTACATATTTTCTCCGAGTTAAATATTTTCTCCATATTTTCTTTCAACAATTAACTCTTTATAAAAAAATCAATATGTATAATGTCTGAATTTCTTAATAATAGTTACCTGATCACCCAATTATTTGTTTGGAACTTCGACAGGACTAATATTAATTTTAATAAACGTTTATTACTATTTAAACGAATTTTGGTATTATTTTGTATTTAGATCTAATTAGCTTTGTGGACCACCATATCCTTGTGGACTTCATGTGTTATGGGGCCTAAGTCGAAAATTAAATTGTTGAGAGACATATAGGAAATGGCAAGAATGTACTAGACTGGGTGTTATTACTTTTAAAAAGAATTAATATACTTAATAAAATTTAACCCGCCAAAATTTTGTATTTTGTTTTTCACGTTTCATATATTATCTTAATTGTTGCGTTTCTTTTACTGTTTCAATTTTATTCCTATTATTATCTTAGTTTTCATCCTAGTTTCAAAGGTATTTGGCTAATATTTTAATATTCTAGAAGAGGCCACTTATTATTTTAACCCGGCGATGAAAGTGTTTTTCGCCTCCTCAAAAGGAAAAAAAATGATTTGAGAATCCTTAAAAATAAAGTTATAATTATTTCCGCGTAATATTCTGATGTATACGATTTTCTGAGATTTTTATTTTTACAACTGGTGAGCAGTTTTATGTAAAAACACCTTATTCTCATATTTACAATGAGAATTTTGTTTTGTTGAATAACAGATTTAATCCCAATAAAAAAAGTTACGACTTCAAGATTTCTGCTGCATTGTTACTGTAACTGGATCTCCTGAGGAAAATATCCTGAATTTATTTAATAAGAACTTCTGAATTAATTTAACGTTGAAGAAAAACAATTATTATACTTCACGTTAAGTGCTTAATTTTACTTTCTAAAAAGCTGGCAGTATTCTACAAAGATAAATAAATGCGAAGTTGATAGATAATTAATCTACTAAGCAAACAAGGTAGCTTAAACTTACAGGAATATAAGGATAATAATAAGAACGTGTGAATTATGCTAACAAATCTTTAGTGAAATTTTTAAAAGTTTTAAAAATTCTGGGGAAAGAAATAGGTATCGTAAGGAACATAATTAAAGAAAGGTGAGGGGAATAAATAAAATAATAATTTAACCATTTTTGTAGTTGTGTTTATACTAATGGGTAAATTAAATTTGATATAAGTATATGTATGTTAATACTGTTTAAACGAATTTACTTTAAAAATTAAGAAGATCCCTTTTTTATTTATTAATTTGAAAAAATTGTAACTCAAGTGATAAAAATTAAATAAACATTATTTTTTTAATTTTTGCGATAGGGCTGACATCCTTAGCTATTATGGAGAGCTATATTAGGAGCTGTATAGAACTAGCTATATTAGGAACTATATTAGAGCTTAGCTATATTAGGAGAATAATCATTATTATTCGTGTAGAGTAACGTGAAGGTCTAATTTTGGAAAAGCGTATGTATATAAATTATTCAAAGAAAAATATGGAATTATGCGATGGGGTTTATTATGTTTTCGAAGTTTTAAAGGTCAGATTTCTCGTGGGAACTTTAAAGTTTTCTTCGCTAGTAAAAGTTCTGAGACATGAGTTTGCTATGTCCAGTTGTAACTTGGGATTTACTCTGGTAGTAAAATATTGTGTGGTTGAACCAACAGTTGTTGCATTGGTATACGTAGAACCATATTTTTTACTGTTTTATATATATAAAGTTATATTTTACTGTCTTTTGTGTGTTTGTGCGTGCGCGGAAGTTTTTGTCTGAGTAAATACAAGATCATAAATATGTGATTGTTATGCGATTTTTGCTTTTATATTTTGTCTAGAGTAAACCCCATTTTTATTAAGGTTAAAATTGTTTATTAATCATTTAGTTTAATTTAGTAATCATAGTTTAATTTCGTTACTGGTTGATAAAACTCATAGGAAAAGTAACTTAAATTTTACGTTATCGAAAAGTAATAGTAGGTTTAAAAAATGGTTGAATTTTTGTATTTGTTTAAATACCGTTACAAAAAAATACTGTAACCAATCTAGTATAAGACATTCTCGAAATTGATATCCTCTTTTTGAAGACCACAAGCATACTACATAAAGCTTACTTAAGATAGTAAAGGGTGAAGTTGTTTTTAGTTTATTTCAACACTAAATATTTATGTTCGCATCTTTATATGCCAAGTCTTCATTTCAGTCCTACAATGATAATAACTTCCTTTTAACTACCACAGGAAATAACTGTGTAACTTATTTCATTATTTTCGAAGAAAGCTATTCTTTATAATAAAGCCAATTCAGGTGCTTTAGATACGTTACAACCTCCCTTCAAAAAACTAAAATGATAAGTGTTAATCAACAAAAATTATTTACTTTATCCCCTTCTCACAAGTAATAATGATATTCTTTGTTATTTAAAATTATAGTAAACATTGCAATCTTTACACTTAGTCCGTTGATTGTTAAAGTATTTATAAATCCTCTGAATTTCTGTGAAATAAATGTAACGCTTAGTATGTCATTTCAGTTGGTAAAATAAAGAAGCAATTAAATTTTGTCCGGATTTAAAAAAAATAAGCCTACCTAGTGGGTGTAATTGAAAAGGACGGGGAAGATCTTTTAATAATGTTGGAAGAGAATGTTATTGATTTTTCTTAAATTGTTACTTCCAAGGTTACATTTTATTTACAATTTTATTATCTTGGGTGTATAGTGAAACACTATGGCAGAGAAAATACACGATTAAGAATAACACCTATTCATCCGTGGATATTTGCATTACAGGATCTCAAAAATTATTTTTAAAATCTTGTAATTTAAAAAAAAAAATAATTTTTTATATGTATGTTTGTCTCAAGAAGAAAGAAGTTCTATGCGTCCATTGTTTCTTAATGAAATGTTCTTGTTTTTCCCGATTGTCCCATAGGAAAAAAAAGAACAATACATTATAAAACCCCTTTCAAGCCCTAGCGATATAACTATCACTTTTAAATCCCTACAAACATCTCACTTGTAGTCTTCAGATTTAACTTTGTTTAGTATGGTAGCTATGTTATAATTTTTTCTTTCATTGACACTGAATGAACTAAAAGAATAAACGGTGTTTCACTTCCATATGAATCAAGACTGCTTCTTGGTTGAATTTAGGTGAACTGATGAAAATACTCCATTCTGAAGATATTTGTTCCGTATTATGTTCATTCATTTATCAGTATAATAACTGCCGCATAGAGATCCTTCTATTTTATAAGAAATTGAAAATGTTATATCCCGTTATCGGTAAAGTGAAACACTTGCGGTTTTATCTAAGAGGTTCTATGTTGAAGTTTGGAATAAAGAAACTCACCTTTTTGTTTTGATAAACCCAGGTCACGTACAAATCATTTATTCGTTTTGAGTCATTAAAGGAGGCTGGTAAAAAGATATAGTCACTACTGTTGGTCTCAGGAAGTTGTGAATCATATTCTGATGAAGAATAAGATTCATCGGGAAACGTAACGTTGTCCAAGTTTAAAAACATAATCGACACCGGTAATTCGTAACTGATGATAAATGGGCCTTATTGCTAAAGACAAATTTGGATACTCAGTTTTGCCCTTTTGCTTTTTAAATACCCCCCTCTTTTAGTAATGCAGAATTAGCAATCATTTTCATCGTCAGAAGGTTCTCCACACTAAAGAAATAGCAAACTATATAGAATTTTTCTTGCCATATATCTTCTGCACTAGATTTAAATGACAATTCGCACTGCAAACGTAATTAGCCCAACGTTTTTCTTAGGCGTTTTTGACCTCCTGCGATATAGATCTAGTCTTTGAGTTTAAAGTCAATCTTTAATATATATGACAAAACTTATCCGCTGATTTTTTCCGACATCGACGACTAGACAAAACAAAAAATTCACTATTTTATACAAAAACAAAAAACTGCCATTGTATAAAATGCCATTTTATACAAAACAAAAAATTCCCTAAAAGACACAACTGTACGCAAGACTGAATGCGGTGGGAACACCCAGTAAGGCTACGGGTAAACAATTCCAGGTAATTCAAAACAGGTTAACTGATATTGGAAATGGGAAGTGATAGGATATTTTGGTAAATAAATTTTTAGTAACTAATAAAATTAAATACAAAAACAGCGTTTTCATTACTGTTTTAAAAATCATGTCCACCAGTGTTTCACATGAGTAGGGATCAAAGTTTTTATAAATTTACTACATATGTATATTAAATTAATGGAGTAACTTAAAGGTTACTTACGATAAAAAAACAATTTGAGTGCGTGCATCTACGATGCGTTACGAGATTTGAACATGACAACGTCTTCTCGGACTTAGTGTTTAAAACGGTTACTGTCACAATTATCGAACAAAATAAATTGAACGTCTTTGTACATATTTCTTTTTAAAGAGTTTATTATTTTTTGATAATATTTACAACTTTAGAAAATAATTTCTAGGTTAATGATGTTTTGATTGAAATCACTTATTACTTTACCTCAAGATATATAATGTATTATTTATTACCTGAATAATGATGTTTAAAATGTCTGTCCAATTCGTAAGACAGACTATGCCAAACTCTATAAACTGTATAACGCACAAATTCACTTCAACTGTACACGCGTCAAACTTCGCTCACGTGTCCTCAGCCGGGAATGTTACCAACCGAAACGAAGACATTCGACAGTAACCGAGCGTTCGAATGCGCGAGCCAGCTCCGAGCGCACTCCGATCAACAGAGCCCCGAACATGAACGAAGCCGCCCGAAGCCCGCGTTACGGCTTGGGTAACGGACGCGATTTCGGTGAATGCCTCTCAGCTCTCATCGATTTATTAGAAGTCTAATAAATCGGTGAGAGTGTCTAATCTACTTGTTATTAAAATACAATTCATTTCAAATGTAGTATTTCGATTAAAAAATATTATTACAATACCTGTTGCTCAAAAACTGTTTTTAATTTCAATAAATTAATTTAAAATATTTGTATCTTCTTTTAATGCAAATCCTAATGAGTATTTTGTAATTTGTTGCTGTATTTAGAACAATTATTTAGGAAAACCCCGTTGCAATTTATATTTTTTTTATTAATAAAAAGAGCTATTTCGTTTTACACGACTGATATTATTAATTCGAAGTTTGTCTTTTTATATAAACGAAGAAAAATGTATTAAAGCAGTTACTAGAAGTAAAAGACAGAAAAAAATAAAAATACCAAAGTTATTTTCTTTTAAACTGATCTCTTTTTGATGTATAATATAATGAAAACTTTACTCCCCGGTTGTTGTTGCATATAACAAGCCGACATGTTCTTTTATCACTAGGATCCTTGCTCTATATGAAGTTTTAAATCGGGTGTAGAAAGTGTACTATACTTCAGATCCAAAAGAAAAGTTTTTTATCATGATTTCTAACTCTAAACGTACTTACCTTTCATCCGTACAACTTTTAACCAACATATTGTAAAACTCTTTTGTTGACTCATAATAATTCTAATCTCTTTGTACAATATATGTTATTTTCAAATTCTCGATTGTGATAATACAAGTTATTTTTTTTATGTTATATATTATAAAGTATTTTATAATCACGCAGTTCAACATCATTCAGTTTGGTTTATTCGTAGGTTTTTTTTTTAAACGAACTGAATTTGTTTAGCACAATGACTGAAATAAAATTATATGAATGGAATAATTTTAATATAGAATTTAATGAAAATAATAAGAATGAAAATAATATAAGTGGTAAAAATAACTTATTCGTATTAAATTAAAATTTATTTACTAAACTTTTTGAAGAATTTTTCGTGTCACCTTGCGTTTCAATAACATTTTTTTAAAATGAAATATATTACCTCATTATCTGGAATTATTCGCGCTTAATGCAAGAACAACTAATGTATTTTAATAAAACTTAAAATATTTATCCAGGAAATAATCTTCTTTTTCCTAAAATAAACATTTTTTTATCATTTTCTACTAGAAGTAAATTTTGGAATAAAAAGAAAATGTTTGGAAATATTTATTAGGGGGTGGAGGGTCCACACTCCACATCATCTCTCACAATCTGAAAATGAATTTTAGAAAAAAGAATTCTGACTAAATAATTCTGATTTAAACACTACGTGACTTCCCTGTACGAAAATTAAAAAATAATACGATTCTAAATTATAATTTTCAGTTAATATTAAATAATCAGATCTTTCGAGAAATCTGTTACATATATGTGTATCACGAGTACATATGTGTATATGTACTCGTAATAATGCCAGTTAAATTACATATACACATTTTTCCATAAAATGTAATTTCATTAATAACTTCTGATTTTTTGCCATACTTTTTTTGTTGTTGTTATTATTGAATTATTATTTATTGTAAAAACATTTTTACAATCACGGGTTAAAATTATTAACAGATCAATATATTTATGTTAAAAAAATAAATTTAAAAAAAAGTTAAAAAACACAAAAAAGGAGATGAAGTCTGTTTCGAATCGATGTGCCTTCGCCTTTTAAGATCCAAATATTTCATTAATTAAAATTTTATTTGGCTATAATTCTGGAACCAATGAAAATAATAACATTCTATTGTAACATTTGATACAACATTGACATTGACATACTACGGCTTTATGAAATACTAGAGAAGGTTGTAACTTGGGGCAAATTCAATATACGGCTACTCGGTGCTAAACAGCTTCGTATTATTTGAAAGGATTTTGAGCATGAGAGGATTATTGACTTGTTCGTGTCAGAAACTAACTGGACATACCTTTACGAGAAAGAACGAAAGGACTTTGCGTGTGGTGATCAGGAACCTACACTATTCAGTTCTGGTGTAAATTATCAAGGAAGAAATTGAAGGCACGGATATAAAGTCCAAAGCACAGTAAATGGTTGTCATAGAGTAACCAAGGATCCAACTTCAACGTTCTTTATAAACCTCAAACAATAGGAAAATGATAAATGTTTTTAATTTGAAATTTATCGCTAATTATAATGTTACATTTGAATCACACAAGAAGCCTCCGGGTGTAGTACAATACATGCCTTGTCAGCAGTCGGCCACACTGAAAACAACTACACGTGACCTTTTTACTGTGTGTAGTGTTTGGAAGGCCATAGGACTGCGGACTGTCCAATTAAGGACAGTCCAGCGTTGTGTACCCTTCATCAATCTGCCGCCCAACAACTACAGGAATTGTAGTATGTATAAGAATGCAATGTATTGGAGAATGCAGAAAGTAAGGTTCAGTTGTCGTTCTAAGATTGCTATTTTGATCGAATCCGTGAACCGACATTCATCTTGGTTTGATTCAAGTAATGTCAGTTTCCCCCTTTGGGGTGAGGACCGGCTAGGAATCTTGGTACCCATTCCGCTACTCTCTCCCGTGGCGGTTGGGCATGATTGTGGTAAACTCGAAATATATGTTTGGTTATCTCAGATATACGTCTTACAGATATAAGACTCTACCTACCTCACATAAAAATAGTTAGGACAACATATGATCATTCGCCTTAAGTACGATGATGATATAAAAGAAGAAGTCGCCTATTCCTCATAACATCAGGACGGGCTGGGACTGAAAACTTATCGAGACTGGATTTAACAGGAGCTGATTAAACCGGTTCTATTGAAATGTTCTGGTAATATCAGTTCCGCAACTTACTGTTTACCTCAATCATGCAAGAGAGAGCATGGCGGTCGACACCTGAGGAGAAATATTCGGACTATAAAGTTGATGGACCTAATTAATACAAAGAGGCAATTCAGAAGGAAGTGGCAATCCTATAGGAGACCTGAAGACAGAATATTCCTCAATATTGCTGCACGCAGATTAAATGGCTGCCGAAGGCCATTAAGATCATTCAAATTGTATGTTGAGATTCTTTTCCATTCGGATAGAAATGGATGCATTTTGTGAAAAACCACAAGAAGAAGTTTTCAGCGATCTATGCCATCGCTCCCTCCACTGAAAGCGTCTGATAGGTCGTGATTCAGGAGCGATAGGGAAAATGTCTGTCTATATACTATCACAGCGAGATATTTCTTCCTCACGACGCACGGAGTTCTGTTGATAGGGAAGTATTTGATTTCTTGGATAGCCCAATGTCTTTGATCCTTCCGATTAGGCCCATTCCAGTGAGAGAATTACTACGGGTTGTGAAACAAGGAGAACAATTAAAGAAAGCACCAGGTTTTGTCGGAGTGACATAAAATATTAGGGATGCTACCGTCCAAGGCCATCAAGTGCATTATACATCTTTTCAATGGTATCCTTCGAACATCGTACTTCCCATCATAATGGAAGGTATCTCAAGTAGTGATGATTCTGAAACCTACACACAACATGTCTTCTTACCGACCAATATGTCTTTTACAGATTCTGTCAATGGTTTTTAAGAAACTGTTTCTTCGAATAATGTAGCAGACATTGGAGCGGAAAAAAGCTGTTTCAGGCTGTCAGTTTGAATTCAGAAGTGCGTAGAAGAGAAGGGAATCTGTTCAGCGATCTTCTTGGATGTTCAGCAGGTCTTTGACAAAGTCTGGCTGCCTGGTCTGCTTCAGAAGCTGAAGTGCAGATTTCCTCAACCTTTCTATCTTGGGCTCATCTTGATCGTCATTTGACGTGGAGTACGAGAGAATAGAAAATAGTTAAATATAAGGTATAAGAAGATTTATTAGCTGTTAGGCATGAATTCATACTTGTCGCTATCCGAAAAACTTATATCGATTTGGACGTATGACATAGAACTACAGTAGGGTGCGATGACTTAGAGTAACATGAGCTTATACAACATTTCCGGAATAAATTTGCGAGATCCATTTTAGAGGCACCGTAAACCAAGACATTCACGACTGTCTAGTGTAATATTATCTTATGTTCACGAAAAAGTTAAACGGTTCGGTTCTAATTATATAGACAGCGATTAGATAATCATGTGAATTTTTTACCAGTTAATATTGTGGATAACAGCGAGGTTGCCGGTAACTGAAATACCGGGAAGTGCTGAACTTAGGGGGAACCTGAATGACTCTTAACCTGGTTTAGTATCACATATTTGATGAACATATTTCTGTATCTCTTTCCATTTACTTTCATGAGCTTGTTACCTTACTGTTTGTCTTTGGATATTGTTTAATGATACAGATTTCTTTTGTTCTTCATTAGATCTTTGTGAACTCTTGCATACGTATGTTGTCTTTTTAGTGCGTGCGCGTGCGTGTGTGTGTATATATTCACGAACACATAATATACATATCCACATACATACATATATACACCCGCACAGAAAACATATTTTATTTTTTAAAGTTCATATATATGTAAGTACTTTTTTTATTTACATGTTAATGTATATGTATGTTTTATTGAGCATTTTCGCTGGAAATCCCCTCATCTTTTTTTTAATACGGTTTACTTGTGATTCCTTACTCGGAACCCACTATAAATAAAACAAGTTTGAGCCAAAAAAAACTTTTTCGATATAATTTTTTACAAATACTTCAAGTAATTACTAACTACTTCAAGAACTCTACGTAAAATGTACATGTAAATCTACAAAAAACAGAACTTGATTTTGTTCAGTAAAACAAGATCACAAACAGATCGATAAAAGTTATGTTGAAAATTAAAAATTAAATGGATATTTGTTTCAAACAGACATTATCAATGAATTTAAAAAACTGCTTACCATAAGAAATATCAATTTATAATTAACAAAATTACAATTTACTTTAAAATGGCTACTTTTTAAATGTTTTTATTATGGGATAATAAAATACAGACAATTGTTTTTATTTTAAGCAATCTTAATAGATAAAAATAACTCATCGATTAAAATTGCAATTAATTATTAAGATAACTTATAAAGGAGAAATGGCTTATTAGTCGATAAATTTTAGTTTTATTTATTTAAAAATGACGGTAATTTTGTTTAAATACTTATTTTTATTGTTAAAACTGTTTATTTAAAAGTTAAAATTAACCAAAAGTTTGAAAGTTTTCTATATATTAAGGTTCATTAGTTTTCAAATATTTTCAGGCTAAAGTAGTAGTGGTATAGGTCACATTTTTCATAAAAATGGCTATGATGGACTCAATGTACAAAGGAGCTGGCGTTTTTTTTTTTTTTATTTGATTTAGCTACACCTGTTACAGACTGAGCACAATAATGGTATAATGTTGACTAAACGTGCTTATTCTCGATACCATGGTATCGAGAACCTTTATTAGTATGGTGGAATATGCTTGCAGATTTATCAAATATTTTATTTTCTTAGATCTTTGTAATTTATTTATTATGATGAATCCATGAAATATTTTTTAGTTTACATTTTTTGTTTAACTTACAAAATTTAAAGTAATTTTTAGAGATGGTACATTTACATACCTATTGCTTAAAACATGTGAAGCAATTTTTAAATTTAGCTTAATATTGCGATTCCGTCGAGAAAGCGGAAATCTATTTGGAGAGTAAAACCAATCTAAAAATAACAAAAATTTTATCCGTTTCTTATTAATTTAAGAGATTTTAAAAATCTTTATAAATAAAAAAAATTAAACCGACTCCATAAAGAAAATAATAACACATTGCACTGAAAAGGAAAAAATAATTTTTCCATTCCGCCGTTAGTATTTAATTTTTTTGTAATTTATGTTTTGAAGTAGGCGCCAAATTATAAATGAATTACAAGGGCACAAATTAGGGATTTCGAAATTAATTTAAATTAAGTCTTCAGGGTAATTCCAAATTTATTTGAACTTAGGCTTGAGGCTAATTCAAAAATTTCGCCCCGACTTCAAAAAATAGCTTTCAATGATTTTATTGAGGGCGTTGAAGAAAAATTATTTTTCTCTTTTCAGTGCAATTATTTTTTCAAAAATGTCACTTTACTCTTTTTGGTTTTGTAACTTCGTGAAGCGGTATACGGTTACAGTAAGAGACTGAGCTTAAGAAAAAGAGAACGTTATCTTGAAACAAAACAGGTTCGTTCAAAGTGACTTTTTTTTTCTTTCTTTTTTTTTTAACCTCCAGAATCACCGTTAAGTTATATCTTCAGAGGTTCAGAGGATGAGATGAATGAATTGTAGCGTGTGTGAAAAATGCCATGCCTGACCGGGATTCGAACCCGGGACCACCGGATGAAAGGCCGAGACGCTACCACTCAGCCACGGAGGCTGGCAAAGTGACTTGAAGATTTGAGAGAAGGGACGCGTAGGATTTGAAGTCTGATATTATCGCACATGAACACAAGCTGTGTAAAATATGGGAGTACATGAAATGAAATGTATCAAAAGAAAATCATTATGAAAGGGAACGATATGATTTTATGATTTGAGGCGCCTTTCAAATGAGACTCGAGGAAAAAAATCACGCAGTTTTTTCTTGATTCATAAACGTATTTGTAATGAAGCGAGGAGTGCAAACTGATTTAATTGCTTTAAGAGAGCGTCGATGAGAAAAACTGCTAAATGGAAAACCGAGGAAGGACATACTCGTTTATCAAACATTTGTCGAGTACCGGGGCACGTCAAAAGTAAAGCTTTTCAAAAAGCAATAAATAGATTGTATGCTTAAATCGGGGTTTATCGCCCTGTATTTTTTTAAAATGGTCCAGTACGACTCGGTAATAATTTGGAACCATCGTGTTATCACTCTGTGTTATTCAAAAACCGTTCATTCAAATTGGTGCATTTTGTGAGAAATAACGTCCGAAGAAATAAAGTATAAACAGATTCGGTTAAATAATACAATTTGTAATTTTTTTTTTTAATTGTCTAACTTTAATTTATTAATTATGCAATGTTACTATTATTAATTTCTTAAAAAAAGATTTATTCTCTATTGGAAATTTTAAAAAGAAATTAGTAATTATACTGTGTTAGTAATTTGGATCCGGATGAAGCTATAAATGTTTTTTTTTTTGAGTGTTTTATTTTACTAAAATAAAGTAAATTTTCAAGCAGAAATGTTACAAATTTCTTCTATCTTCTTGATTTATTCAACAGGAAATCACATGATCGAAATAAAAAAAAGAAAGTGTAATCTAAAAAGAATGTTTATCATTATACTCAAAATAGTTTTTTTTTCAGTGTATTAATCCTGAACACTCCGGTCATGAGTGAATAACAATCAATAATTTTGATAAGAATGTGTTTTATTCTTTTTAGAGATATCTTTTCAACCAATTTATTTTAGTTTATGACCACATATTAAAAAAAAAAAAAACTTCATTATGGTCAGTCGAACCATGGGGCATTAACCAGAATTTAAAATTAAAAACCACTTTTGAGTTTTACTCATTCATTCATTAATTTAAAAAATGTATTCAGTACAAAATTTAATTATGTACTATTTTCATATTTCACTTTACTGTAATTCATTTAATATTAAAGAGTAAGATGGAAGGAAGACGGTTTGCTGTTTATAAACTATCCTCTAATTAAATGCAGACAGATTTAATGAGAGTTATAAAGAAAAAACCGTCATGTATCTTGTTAGATTCGTATATTTCATGTTATTCGCATTAATAAATAATTTATTTATTACAAGTTTCGGTTCTACACCTATTTATAAAGAAAAACAAATTAAAGTTTCTTTAAAAAAAAATAAAGAATTCTAGAACGGTTATTTTAATTTATTTATTGAATTCCTGATTAAGTTAACTAATATACTTATGAGAAGAAGTTTTTATAAATTTTATACATTTATAAACGAATGAGTTTTATCGAGAGATGTTTAATATTTTCTAAACCATATTAGGAAGTAAATATTATAATATATCAGACTAAACCCATCTAAAATTAGTTTGCAGCTGACGTATCAATTATTAGTTTTTCAGAAAGTTTATTTATGAACACCTTTTTATTAAATGAATTAGAAAATCTTTTGTTTATTAAAAAAAAAAAAAAAATTAATTAATTAGTTTAAATAAAAGCTGGATAAACATAGGTAAGTTCTAAAAATAAAATCGCTTGTTTGATACTTTCAAATTTATATTTTGATTAAAGAAAAAATATGTAAGCTATATTTTTAGTCATTTTATTACATCATAACGAAATGAAGATGATGTTTTGGAGTATAAGAGGAAAAGCGAACCAAGTTTGTGGTGATAAGGTTTGAAATACGATGTAATATTACTCACATAAATAAGTAATTTTCTGAAAACAGTAACCCACGTTTAGAAGCTAACATGGTTAGATATCTACCATCATCTGTGTTTAATAACGATATACTTTCACATAGAAGCGTACACGTTCACGACTTTTGGAAATGTTTCACCACCGCCTTCAGGTAACTACTGTCTTTGATCAATATTTGCCGCATCTTTCTCCAAGAACGTTTTACATTGTACTGTTAGATATTTCATAAAAAAAAAAAAAA
>JAAAKQ030226595.1:0-11357 GCA_010016005.3 Zanna intricata | reverse complement strand
ATTCATACACATCATCATCATTCATCCTCTGAAGTAATATCTTAACGGTAGTTCCGGAGGCTAAACAGATAAAAAAAAAAAGAAAAAAAAGTTACTGCTACCGGCTTGCTAGGCCTGATGTGCAACGTAAGTATAAACGTATCGGTAAACATGTAGTCTGGAACAGACTTAAGTCGACCGTTCCCGAGACTTGCGGTTTACTGAAAACCGACCGTTAATGAACATCGGTATCCACAGTCTAGCATTCAAATCCATAAAAAAGGAACTGCCTTTACAAAAACTCGAACCTTAGAACACCCGACTTCGAAAATCAGCTGATTTTTTTAAGGAATCCAAAATCAAAACAAGGTAAATTTTTAAAGTAATTTTTCTTTCAGAACTTATTTTGAAGTTCTTTCTTAATTTGAATAAAAATAAAGAACTCTGCTAGAAGAATCAGACGATTAGGGGCAAACACCTTTAAGAATCAATAAGAATTTTTTAAATAATATAACCTAAATCATAATTTAAACAAACAATATTTATCGTCTGCTTTAACGCAAATTAATTATTTTATTAAAAGAAAGAATAGAAATCTTATATAAGATATAATATAATCGACTACTTAAATACAGCATTTTTTGTATGAACAGTAATTACATCCGAGAAATATTATTTAATTTTTATTTTTAGTCGTGAAATCTGTGTATTTTTTTAAACATTAATAAGTATTATTAAAACGTAATTTTCATAGTTAAAAGAATAAAAATAAAAAAAAATCAACACATATAACCAAATAGGTTCGTATAGGATATATATTTGAACATGTACGAGTTATAATAACATGAAGGCGAGTCACGTAGAAGCTGTACAGCATAACAAAGTAATACTGACAGATTTCTGAGTTCAGGTGCGTACAATCCAACATGCCAAGACGATCGGTTCGCCTACCTAATATAATCAAAAAGAAGTCAAGACCGCATTCATTAATGTCGTTCGCTGCCATCTATAACATATAGCAGCAGTATTAAATGTAATAACGGTCTCTTTTCCGATATGAAAGTCTATTTCTCGTCAACAGAAATACATAAGGTAGAAGGTCAAAAGGGAATAATTTTAATATCAAATTTTTATTTCTCTTGTTTTTCATTCGAGTTTGATGCTTCAGCTACCTTAAAATTATTTATAAATTTACGGCGATATAAATTAGCTACCGACAAAAGCAAATATGAATATTCTGTTTAGTTAAATACATTACGTAGCAAGAGTTAAACGTTTAGAAGCTTAGCGTAAATTTCAGAAAAGGTTTTATCTTATCGATATTACTTGATCCTTATTACTAGATTCTTTATTAAAATTAGAACCAAAGAGAAAAAGAGACAGCAAGAGAGTGAGAAAGAGGAAAAATAATATTAAAAATATATTTAAATGATAGATAAATCATCCATTTTATTCATTATTTATCATTATTTTCACAACCATTCCGTATTAATTTTATTACATATACTTTGATCGATTGATTTAATCAATTTGTAGAGAAACTTTACTGCATACTGAAAAAAAAAAAATCATCATTTTTAATAACGATAAAGACATAATCTAATCTTTGGTATACGTGTAATAAAAGTAACTGTAACACCCTTTACAGATCAATTTCTAGAAAAACGAAACTGAAATGTTCTGTCTACTTATCCGGATGAAATCTTCACATTGACGGATTATATTGCGGTTTTACTTCATATAAAAAAACTTTTTTAACCGATAGAAATGTAGTATTTCCCTATTTTTCGCAATATATAAAAGCTAATAAAATAAAAACTTATCGGTGGACTTTCCATGCGATATAATCTTATTTCATTTTTACTTCTTACTTTTAACACGACATCGTTTACATATGACTATAAAAACAAAATGTTTTTTTCCTTCCGGTTAAAAATTAATCTTTTTTATAAATAAATAAATTATCGGGCTGTAATTTAAAGAACGGCATTAAAATTGTTTTTATTTAATATAATTATATATTCATTATTAATTAACGACCAAAATTATAAAAGTAAACGCCATAAGAAAAGGATGACAGAAGTATAATTATACATGTCGTATGACATATAATACGCATTAGGTAGTATTTAAACGGGTTTTTTCATTTGTAAGTTCCTCGGCGTAGAATAATTTTTTTAATTAAAAGAAAAAAACTCAGAATTAACGGTTAATGAACAAAAATACACACATTATATGTTCCGTTAACAATGTTTAGTTATCTTCCGATTAAAACAAAGAATATTTTAAAAAATTAAAGAGGAAAAAAGAAAATAGGAACACTTTTTTCAACCTTTCTAAAGTTTTAATTATAAGCGACTTTTTTGAAAACTTTTTTGTTCTAAATTCTTTAAAAATTTTTGCAAATAATAACCGGAATAATTTTCTAAACATCATTTTGCAGTTACTTTAACGTTACTTTAAAATACACAAAAATTAAATTTTTACCCCTTTTTTGTGTTTGATTATTAATTAAACAAGAGTATTTTTTTAATAAAAATTAAACATGAATTGTTTTCTTTTATTTTAAATTTAAAATAACAGGAAATCCTGTATGACAAAGGTAGATAAAATTATGTCCAAAAAAAAATCATTTACTAATTACATCGTCAACATTTTAATACTTTATTTTTATACTTTACCTTTATAAATAATAAAAATAATGTTACTACATTTATAATTCTTTCTTTTTTTAAAAATATTTAACGAATAAGTGACCGTTATATTGCTTATTAGACAACGAGATGAAATTATAAAAGATTAACAGTTTTGTTTTTCAATATAACTGAAGCTTTTCAGTAAAATTTTGCTACATTTAAAAGCTATTTTAATGGCCGTAACTTAATTTTCGGGATTCATTAAAAAGCAAAGTTAAAAAACTAACAAAATTTAAATTTAACAAACTTTTTTTTTCGTTTTGCACCACCTAAGGAGACGGCTGTCTTTACAATATTTAATAGTTTTTTCTTTTTTTTACTGTCCACGCTAGCCTTTTAAGATGTTCTTTTCCTCTGGAAATTTAACTTCTGAAATACTTCTTTTGTTATCTTAAGCGTTTCAAGAAGTTTCGTTTTGTAGTTTTGGTGTTTTCAACAAAATTAAATATTTGTTTTGTTAACCTACTGTTTTCCGTTCTATACAAATAACGTAAAATTTTAATTTTCTTTCCATTGAAATATGATCGACTCTGTCTCAGTTTTTGTAAGGATTTTTCTCTTTTCTAAGTTTATAGATTTCTTCCTCTAGAATCAGACAAAGAATTTTTCTCAGGACCTTTCCTTTCATCTTTCCGATTTTTTTTTTTTTTTTATAAAAAAATTCAAGCGTTCAGATCGATACCGCTGCTGGTAAAATTAGTCTTGTAACGCCGAAGTTTAGCATTTCTCGATATTGATTTTTACTTCCTTGTACGAAATAAAGATCGCGAAAAATTTCGGTTTTCAGATTTCAACAGAAATGGATCCCTGAATCCATTTTGACTAGTTTCGGCGTGAGGTCTGCACGTACGTATCTCGTATAACTAAAAAACGATTAGCTCTACGATGTAGAAAATTTTGGATTTAGGACTGTTATAACAACAAGTTGTGCACCTCCCCTTTTAACTGCAATCGACTGAACTGAAAAAGCCCAATTAAGCCCAAATTTCAACAAAAAAAAAACTGGATTTTTTACTTTTTCCTAACTGCAGTAATAAGCCCTCATCGAGAGTTTTTCAACGATATATCATTAGCGGTACTTATTTCATCTGTTCTAGAGTTATAGCCAAATAAAATTTTAGTGAAATATTTGGATCTTATAAGGCGAAGGCGCATCGGTTGTATCAGACTTCATCTCCTTTTTTTTAAAACTATATTGATTTATAAATTAAGATGGCACCAAATTCGCCACCCCAAAAATACTATCAAAAATGAAGGTACAGCAGAAAATCCCTAAAAAACCCAAGAAATCCTCCTTTACCTAGGGTTGCTACTGAACCCTAATTACCGTCTAGAAACAGCAATATAAGTAAAATAAATAATTTTAACACTTACAACAAAAAAAAAAACCGAAAAAGATGAAAAAAAAAAAACAAATAAACCAACTCAAAGTAATACAGTATGTACGGAAACATCGGAAAAATAAATGAAAACAAGTTTGTAGACTAAATCCTACGGGCAAAATGGCGACCCGATAGGCTAACTCCAAAAAACGTAAAATAACAGAAAAACACAAACACAAAACAAGAAGAAAAAAATAAAAAAACTCAACAAAAGAACATCGAAAGAAACAAAACAAACGCTAAGAAATTCGCAACCGAAAGCACCGAACCGAGTGCACAAAAAACGCAACCGTGTGTAGCCGTACCTTGAAACAGACCAACCTCGGTTGACAAGTTACTTATATACTATTCACATCGATATATGAAAAAAAAGAAACAGGAAATGCGATTGTATAAAAGAAACCGACAAAATAAAAATATTAGATAAAATCTAGAAATGAGTATAATTTTAAGAAAATTAAAAAAAAAAAAATAGAAAATAATTTTGCTTAATGCATGTCGTATGTAGAATCCTGTACTCAACGAAGGTTCATAATGAAAAATGTGGAAGAAAACAAAAGAGGTATAAATAAGATATTGGATTCTTATAAATAATAGGAAGTGAAGAAATTACAAGGAAATTAAGGTTTAGAACTGAAAAAGAAACTGGACTGCATTCAGTTTAACCTTTGAAAGTAAGATTCCTTTCCCGCACCCAAAAAAAAAGGAATATTACTTCTTCCAGTAACTGTCCCTTATTTTAACGATTAAGCGCATAAATTTGATTATTATTTAAACTTTAAGTCATTTATTTTTGTTCATATAGTCAGGAAGTAAATAATCTTCGAATTAGATAAAAAGAAAATTAACATTTCTATAATTATTTAAGACATAAAATGTTATACCGCGCTCCAGTTAACGTTTAAAAAACCCTTATTTAAAAAAAATTACTCATTTTTATTAAAAAAAAAAGTTTTATTTTTAACAAATCAAAAAGAATTAATTGCATCGTATGATTCTCCCTATCTGATATTGAAACGGTTATAAAATCTGAAGATTAAATCACGATACGTACTGCTGCTGTACAAAAGAATAAAGATAGGTAACTGTGTAATGACATCCAGTTATAATATTTCATGGGAAAATTGGAAAAATATGTAACATAGAATAACACAAAATAAAAACATCACGTATCTGCGTATAACATAATACGGTTATAGTTTTAGGTCTACTTGTAGAACGTAACAAAGATCCGCTCAAAAGATATAAATATTATTGTGTGTAATCGCAAGCGATATCGTTTATCGTATTAACATTTTTCTGACTTTTATAATAAATATCTCCCTATAATATAATAAATACAATAAGCGTAGGTTTTAATCGGAAATAGGAATATTATCGTAGAATTTGATCAAATCCGAATTCAAGTAAGTATAGGCGAAAACTTGAAAATTTAAATTCCTTTTTCGACGTAACTTATTCGGAACAATTAATTTCAATTTTACCAAATTTTTTTAAAATAAAATATTATCCTTTAACTGGACAAACAGACCCAAAATTACCCCGCGGTAATAACATTTTCGGCCAAATATTTTAAATTCAAAACAATCCTATCTCCTTAATTTTATCATTATTTATAACTTGTGTAATATTTTTATTTCTTTTCATAACAAAATTAACTTTTATTACAAACTTTAACATCATTATACGGTTATCTATTCCGAGATAGGATCGTTGTACCGTAACCAACTCTATACTCTATTCAGATTTAAACTTTAAAAACCAAATCAGTTTTTATTTTTACTCTTAAATCACTCTTTTATCTTCCAAGGAACTGCTGATAGTTTGAAGTCAGGTTAAAAGAAAACGCAATGCGCTGCTTCTTTAAAAGCGGTAAAATGAGTCTCCTTTCGCAATCGTTTATGAATAGATCTCTCTTTAAACTTCGCATTAAATTTTGAAATTGATACGATACGTTTTCAAATGGAAACGACGATCTATTAATAAGAAAATAAAAACCAAAAAAGAGAATAATACAGTCCGTTTGCATAAAGAAAATTAAGAAATGAAAAAAAAAAGAGTATGTACTATATAGTACATTTCAAGTGTAATCACTTATTTAATTTTTTTAAAAATATAAGTTGTTTTAAACATAACACACTTTTGTATGTATTACTATTAAATATTTATTATTTGTATTTGTATTAATAATAATGTATTTTGACACTAAAGCTACACTACGAACTTAATTACAAACCTTACAAATTACAAAGAATAAGTAAATTTATTGATATTTGACAACACCGATCTGCAGCACTGACAAAACCAAAATCGATGTCTCTATTGTTTATTACGTCCACCACATCGGAAATTCTCGCTGCTTTGCGAGAAGTTCCGATTTGTCTCGAACATTCTGGAACGTCTGCGCGAACATGTATAAATTCTGCATCTCGTTCGATTCCAGCCAGACCCAGTCCAGTCGATCCTTCTATCGCTGTCGAATCTATTGTGAAAATTTGTGCGTTAATTGCAATTCACGGTATTAAATATTCACGGAGTAGATTTATACAGAATCATGAATAAATTTTTAAGTGGTCATAAGCGAGCAATAGATGATAGTGAAACATCAACACGTGCACAGACGAGCATGGTTCCGAAAATAAAATCGAGAAAATATTCTCAAGAATACTTAAACTTTGGGTTTACCAATACTGAAGTAAATGAAGACAAAAGACCTTGTGTGTAATTTGCTCAAACATTTTGGCAGCAAACAGCATGAAACCTGATAAACTTATGCAACATTTGGAAACGCTTCATAGTGAGAACGTTAAAAACCCCGAGAATTCCTTGAATTAAAATTATATGAAAAGCTAACAACATAAAAAAAAAAAAAAAAACCTTCGTGAATGAAGAAGCTTTACTTTCCTCTTACAAAGGTTCATATAAAATAGCCAGGTGCAAAAAGCCTCAACATAGATGAGCCTATTTTGCCAGCTGCAATTGACACTAGAAATTTCGACTGGAGATAATTTTGCCAAACGAGTGCAGTCATACCTCTATCAAACGATACTGTTGCTCGTCGAATCGGTAATATGGCTGAAGAGGTACAGATCAGCTTTTCGGGAAGTCGCGTGACAAATTTTTTTTCAATTCAGTTGATGAGGCAACAGATAGCAATATAAAAATTTTAATTTCATTGCCTATGTTCGATTTTGTGATGGTATGTCAGCAGTAGAACTACTTTTCTGCAAACCAATAGAAATCAAAGCAACAGCACTCGCACTATTTTCTATCTTAAATGATTATATAAACGAAGCAAATATAGAATGGAAAAATTGCGTCGGAATATCCACCGATGGTGCTTTTTCAATGCCTGGATGATTTCTAAGTACACAAGCAGTTGGGAAACAAAAATCTCCACAGTGTGTCTGGACCCATCGCATGATCCACAGAAAAGCTCTGGCTTCCAAAGAAATGAGTCCCAGTCTGAATATTGTGCTAATAACGGTTGTAACTGTAGTAAATTATATAAAAATGAGTCCCTTAAATCAAGAGTCTTTTCTGCACTTTGTAAAGACACGGGTGCGGGTGCAGTACATTAAAGTTACTATTTTATTACTAGTTAACATGTGGAACATTTTTGCAACTTGTTTATGAATTAACAAACGAAATCTCCATTTTTCTAGAAGGAGAAAATCGACGGAAGCCGAGAAGTTACGAGACGGTTTTGTGATAGAATTGAGCTACTCGACCGACATATTCCAGAAATTAAATACTTTGAACATACTTACGTATTATCCGATCGACCATAACCATAATGATCCCGTAACTTTGAAGTATTTGCAATGTTACGGGATCATTAACATATTTTACATGTTAAAAATATATTACATTACATATAGTTATTATATTACTTATTATTATGCATTATTGCTTATAATTATAGATATAAATTAATCAAATATCCTAAGATCGCTAATCTCGACTAATTATCAGTAATGTTTTGATTATCTACGTAATAAATAATTGCTATAATTACTGAATCATTATTTAAATACTCAAAACATTGATGTGTTTATTAGACAAGGTTAGCGGGAGTAGGTTAAGTTATATTTATAAAATAAATAAATATAAATGGTTATATCAAGTGATATTAACAATAACCCAAAAGTTTGTAATTTATTGGTCTAACGAGCAAATACAAATTTTGTACACGAATGATTGATTAATTTAATGCTTTTTGATAAAATTGGAATCGTTGAGCATAAATTTAAATAAAAAAAAAACCTAAAAATGTTTACAAATGCGGATGAACGTGTTGAAACCTACAAGACTGAAGAACAACACGTGAAAGTTGTTTTTGTAACCGTTGAAAATCATTTAGCCAGTAAAGGATTTTAAAAAGTATTTTGTTGCTGACGATAAACTTTGTAACAAGTTACGGGGTAAGGGATCCATTTCAAAATACTCCCGAAAGGCTCCCAACTGCCGAAGAAGAAATTCGTTAATGATGAGTTTTCTGCGCTGAAAACAAGAAAATTTCATATACTATTACAGTTTTTAACATCCAACCTTAGCGAAACCGGATTTTCTGCGGTCGCTGCGATGAAGACAAAATGTAGATCTCAGACAAATATAGAAAAAGAACTAAGAGTGTCTATTTTTAATATTAAATCTTCCTTCGAAAAAATTTGCTCGGCAAGATAGGCCAAAGGAAGTCGCTAATAATTATTAAACTTAATTATATTTATCGATAAGTTAATTATTAAACACATTGTGCAGTACTAATACAATCTTATTAAACATAAAACAGCAGTTTTTCGACAACGATCGATTTGTTCTTTAACCTGAATTTTTCCCAAACTACAAAAAATACTATTTTTTCAACTTTTCTGGTCAGATTTCATATAAAACCACGAATTATAGTCTGGTTTAATTTTACAAAGGCGCAGAAATCAGGGCGAAATCTTTCGTCAGCCGACACTCGCTACCGAAGCATTTCCGAACCTATATTTATTGTGAAATTTCTTTACTTTCACTAATTGAAACAAAAGCATGTTATATTCTTTGTTAATCAGTCCGTGTGTGTGTGTGTGTGTGCGCGCGCGCGCGCGCATATATATAAACACCCTTTAAAACCGATTTAAACATTTTTTGAATGTCTGGGATACAAAATTTTTTAAACAATTTCGCTCACCACATTGTATTTTACAAATTTTTTATTTAATTTTAAACATCAAAAAATTAATCCTTTATTAATTATTTTATCTAATTTATTTTTTTATTACTTTTTAAAGCAGACTGTAATTAGTTAAACGGTTTTGTTTTCAATTGAAAGTTTGTCTATTAAAAAATCAAAACATTATTTAAGAACAAATTTACTAGAATTTCTTTTAATTACAAGACTCATTCGCAGTTCTGCGCAAGAATACCGACATATCCTTTCTGACGCCTTCGCTATTTCGCATTCAGAAACCGCCCTGATTTTCAGGGTACAATGCACTTCATATGTTCGACTAAAGAGTAGACCCTACACATAAAAATCTAAACTCACTCACTACTACGACACGCTGCATAAGCACGTATGAAAAATACACCGCTATATAGACAACATAACCTCAAATTGAGGTTATATTCGATCTCAAACTGAAGTTTTGTTCTCTGTTGTCGCTTTAAATTGAGCGTAACTCAAAGTCTCAACTGATCATCAAATTTTCCCATAATAATTTCAGATACACTACTTTAACATGCCTAAATTTCAATGAAATTTATCCAGTAGTTTTGGAGATTATCCGGCCAAAACTTTTATAAATAATATGTATTATATATATATATAAATTATATTTTAAATGAATAGTATTATCGTACTTCTTACGTCTCAAAACTTGCAGAAAGTTCAATTTCACATCCCAATTGTACGGTGCGACCGAAAGTAATTCGTACTTTTCTTCGACAAGTTGGTAAAAGGAGCAGATGAAAAATCGAAAGAAAACTCCTTTAAACACCGGAAAAACGTTAAACTGTTTTTTGAAGATCGGTTATAAAACAGATTACAAGATATAAAATAATTAAAACAAAGTGTAGAAAATTAAAACTGTCATTCTTTAAACAGAAGACAAAAACGCAAAGTTAGGAGTAGAAGAGAGGATAGTATAACAACAGATGGTTGCCGCTAGGCTGTCCGTCGGTAGCTTTGTTATAGTTCACTCTTCTATTCCGCCGGTCGTTCATTCAATACATACTAGAAGCGAGTTATAGTGGGTTTCGTTCGCGTGTTTAAACCCTACACCATAAAACTCGAGCAAGGGAAAAGAAACGTAGCAAAGAACTACAACAAAGAATACCTTAAGGGGAAATTATCGTGTTACACGGATGCTGAAAGATATAAGATAATATATAATATAACATCAAATTATGATGGAAACTTTAACCATAACCTTACTGTACATATTTTCCTTTCTTTTCATACAACATCGCATCGTTTCGTTATTATTCATACAATTTACGAAAAAATGAAACAAGAAAAACACGGATTTAAAATAAATACACAAAAGTTTATAATGGAATTTACTAATCACATTTTGTTTTGAAGGGTTTTTTAATTTTTTTTATGTCAATCAAGGTTGAATTATCGATACCGTTTTAGTATGTAAAATAGTTCAATCTTTTACAAAAGAATAAACTCTTACTTCTCTAATGAGAATAAAACATGCAAGAAAAATATTTGGATCTTGTCTGTTATCCGGACACGTCTTTACGTATTAATTATGAACCTCTGGTCATTTTCTTCCCCATTTATTCGCCGAGTTTACAATCTACGACCGTTCGAATATAAGATCTTTATCAGCAAGGACATTAATTTTTGTGTATACAACGAGATATTATACATCGCTATCTTACCTGTAAGCCGTACAGGGCAACACAAATCACAGTTAAAGTTTACAAAATTACTTATTTAATATAATTATATTACATCATAATTTTATATAAATCCGAGAGACACGAAAAAAAGGTAAATAAATAACAGAAAAAACTAAAAAATGTTAGGTTAATATGTTAAATCGGCAAAAAATAAAAAAAAAAATGTCACCGTTGAAATCTTGTCGAATGATATTCAATTTTAAAGTAAAACGAATTAGTTTTAAAACATCTAAACTACCATTGGACAGTGTTAAATATTTAGAGCTAGGATGAACTGTATTTTGAATGATTTAAATAACGAAATATTCTTCTTTTTTTTTTTTTATGTTTTTGGTAGGCGAAAAACGTCTTAACGTTATCATCGCCCGGAATAAAATTAATGGTTTGAATAGATAATTAT
>JAAAKQ030226584.1:0-11357 GCA_010016005.3 Zanna intricata | reverse complement strand
TTATACATTTACTATCAGGTAACCTTAATTAGAAAGCGCATATATATTAATAACTCTGCAACAATAAATGTTTAAAACTAATATATTTAATAAATAATATACTTTCTTTTCTGTTTAGCCTCCAGAACCACCGTAAGGAATTACTTCAGAGAATGATATGGATGAATGTAAATGAAGTGTAGTCTTGTACAATCTCAGATCGACCATTCCTGAGATAAGTGGTTTATTGAAACCCAACCACCAAAGAACACTGGTATTCACAATCTAGTATTCACTAGGATTTGACTTTGATTTGCCTTTACTAGGATTTGAACATTATCATTAATTGATCTGAACCAATAAACACTATTTACAAGAGACTATAGTTATAATAGCAGCAAAGAATTTTTCATTTTATATATCAGTGATTGAGGTGGCAAACAAAGTTCTCTATAGTTTTAAATTTCATAAAACATTCTAATAAAAATCTTATCTCCTTAAAAGCACTAAAAGTAAGGTGGAGAATAAAATAAAGCATCTAGTTAAAAAAAAAATTTACTGCATTAATGTTTTCTTCCATCCTACTCTTTAGTACTTTTGAGGAGATAATTTTATAAGAATGTTTTATGAAGTTTAAATAAAACAGTTATCTCCTCAAAAGTATTAAAAAGTAAGGTGAAGGAAAAAATAAAGTAGCAAGCTAAAAAATCAATTTATACAGTGTAAACACACATGCACGCACACGCACACACACACACACTTTTGGTAAATTTTAAAAGTTTAAATTATAACAATTTTTTAAGTTGGCAATACTTCAAACAACTTATTTCTACTAAAATATTGAATATAACTTCAATTAGGATTATAATTTTCAATATATTGACTAATTAAACTTAAATGATTTCAATTCGTAAATAACCAGTGAATGTTTTATAAAAAGAAAATAAAAGTTGTCTCATTATTTTGCAGAAGCGATTTCTAGATGTATACTTCATTTAAATCAAACACATTCAACTTGCACGCAATGTCTTCCTTTACATTCTCTATTTCTGATAATTCTCATGTAAATTCACTTTTACACAGAAAACTATATATTCTCACATCTTCAAAACTGGCCAATAAATTTTCATCATTACATATTTGAATATCAATAGACATCCAGCATATTTATTTGTCCTGTGTTATGTTAATCAAAAATTTTTTTAAATGTCAACTAACTATGCAATCTAAAGAGTTAAAAAAAATCTAATAGATGGAAAAAATATTTACTTTTAAAGCTGAACTACTGTCTATTACAACTGACGAAAAAATAACCAAAAACATTAACTATACTAATAGATGGTTTAGCAAATTGCATTCAAGTAAGAAAATATAAATATTTTGTTAAAATTAATTTTCACAGTCTTAGTCATTGCTTTTCCTTTTATATAATCTCTGCCAGATTCTTACCATAATTTCTGCTGAGTATCTTTAAACACTTTCATTTCATTGACTGATAGTAAACATCTGTTTATAATTTTAGCTAATTCTTTAAAAAATATCATTTACACAGAGATTTCTTCACAAGCATTAAACTGATATTATATAAAAAGCAAAGCAGTAAGAGAAAAAACTGAAAATTAATTTAGCAAAATAAATTTAACTACAATGTTAATATGACTGTATGGGAAAGGTTAATTTTCCTGTTTTGACTTTTTATGCGACTTTAAAAGTCTTTAATATACTTGATAGCCACACAGACAGTGTAAATTAAAAATTAAAATGAATAAATACCTTTCTAAGCTTAGTTGTAGTGCCCTCTCTAATTCAGGATCACCTCCACTAGATGTTGGAGTTATTGTTTGCCCTAAACTAAGTCTTAGTGCTTGTTCCAATTCAGGATCTACTTCACAAGTATTAGGTTGACCTTCAGCAGTTAGACTTAACTGTAATGCTCTTTGTAAATCGGCATCATCTGTGACAACACGTGGTCTTGTATTCTGTATAACTGGATGAGTTCGAAGCACTTCATCTGCTGTACACTCAGGTAAGTTTCCGAATACTACAAATATTGAATAACCTGAAAACCAATAATATAATCAGTTGTATTACAAAAAAAAAACTGGTAATTTAAAAAGAAAACAGCAGTAATAAAACTGTTCATTAGAGCGGTAGAGCAATATTTAAAACTGTTCATTCACAGTCAATAAGCCAACAGCTGCTACCAATTTTATTTTTTAATAAACTAACACTATTTTCAATAACTTTTTAAAATTTGTATGTTGAAATGTAAATACTGTTACTTCGAAATCATTTAAAAAATGAGATAAGATTTTTTTTTAATAGCCAATTTCTATAAAGGCATTTTTTGTTATACACTAGCTTGAAAATTAATCCAAACAAAGGGAATTTTTTATTTATTCCTAAGTTACAGCTACACCACTTGACCACACTCATTCTTTAAATTGTTTGTGTAATGTAAGGTTAATGCTCTTTGGTTTTAGCAATTTTCATGTTTTAAACAGTGTTTTTTGAAAGTTTATTTCATTTTTTATTACAAAATCATATTTTTATTATTTTATTCTGTCTTGAATATATAACGGATACGTCAAGAAAGCATTTGAGTTGTTCCTCTTTCAGAGCATATCAGTATGACACAACAAATAGCTTCTGTGTTTGGTGCTGAACTAGGGATAGTGAATGAATCCTATTTTAAAACAATTTAAAGTAACAGATTCCTTTTAACCTAAAAGGAAAGGCAAATGTGGCTGTAAAATAAACTTCCCCAATACAGGATCAGTTATTAGCGAGAAAAAGTAAACTTAATCCAAAATTATCTGCTGTGGACTTAAATTAAGAATTAGCAGCCTCTCTCTCCCTTTTTCTGTTTAGCATCCAGAACTACTGTAAGGTATTAATTCAGAGGATGAATGAAGATATGTATGAATGTGAATGACTTGTGTAACCTTGTACAATCTAAGGTTGATCAATCCTGAGAAGTGTGGTTAATTGAAACCCAACCACCAAAGAACACTGGTATCCATGATCTAGTATTCAAATCCATATAAAAGTAACTACAAGAATTAACCAGTGGAAAAGATTTACACGTGATAACTGTTAGAAGCTGACTTCTTGCAGCTGGACAGAAAGCTCATCGACCAGTTTAAAAAGTAGCTTTTAACAATAGCAATTTGCAAAAAAGTAAACTTTTGCAAAATTCTTGTGAGCCAAAGCATGTGCTAGCTAAATGGCCAAAGAAGACAGAAAAAACATTTTTATGTCTTCTTTGGCTTTATATCAGAAAATATAACAATATTTTCTGATAATAGTCCAATATTTATGTTCAGAGGCAAGGGATTCCATACATAAGAAAGGCATTTAGATGATAATACATCACAACTTGTATCCAAAATCAATTAAATATCCCCAGAAAAAATGTTTTGTAATTGTCTCCTATTTGAAGGCCCTTGAACATTACTGGTGTATTAAAAAGTAATAAATATAACAAGATTCTGAAAGAAAGGGTTGTGAGACAACTTCCCACAAAACAAAACAAAAAATTTCCACAAAGCAATGGTATTCCAAGTTTTGGTGCCAGCCTTACTGCCAAAAAAGTTGAAAAATATTTCAAAGAATGAAACATTAACAAGCTCCCATGACCATGCAACTCCCCAGATTTAACCCTAATTGAAAATCTTTGGGCAATAGTGAAAGAATCCAAAAATGAATTATACCACAAAAACTGACTTAATTAAATCAATAATATCGGTATGGTTTCATGATGAAGAAATCAAAAGAAATTGTACACTTATCGAATTGATGTCAAATCACGTACATGAAGTGATTGAGAATAAAGGAGAACATATTAATTACTAGATATTCACAAATTGTACAGGTATTTTTTTTCTAAATAAAATTAATTTTTATTGAATAACATCTGTGTTTAGATTAATTTACATTCTACTGCAGGTAATTAATGAGACTATAAAAATAACTTACAATAAAAATGATTATACATAAACAAAAAATTGAATTACGTATAATAATCATTAGAAAAAAATATCAGCAAATTAGCAACAACAATAAAATTATTATCAAGGAGCAAAAAATTTAAGAGTTTGATTCTAAAAAATGTTCTAAATAAAAAAAGTTTATAATTTTCTGTTTAATTTGTTGTATATGTTCTAATGTACAAGCATGTTTAAAATTCCTAGAAAAATATTATAAAAACCTATCAAACCATTTCAACAAAAGGCTACAAGATCAATTATAAAATTAAAAAAAAAAAAAGTCAGCATATCCAGTTTCTATACGATAGCCCCTCTACTCTCTAGAAGATGAAATTTCTTGGATTCCACTAACACTGATAGGCCTCCAAAAAAAAAAGAGATCTTTTCAACTTCTGTTATCAATTATTCAAAAGTTAATTTCACAATTATTCTTATTTTAAAAAGAATTTTTTGCATTGTTTGTAGAAGATATTTTGATGTTTACATGATTCAATGATTGGAAAAATCAATCTACCTCCCAACAGGAGAACAAATCTAATTTTATAAATAAAACAATAGTAATTAGATCTCTAATAGCAAATAGAATTAAAACCCTTATTATTTCTTTCATAAAAAAAATTCTTCAGTTTGAACATCTTTGAAATTTTTACTGTCGACTCCTATGGTCATCATAGGCAATAAATGTCAATAGCAAGTATTAAAGCTGCCCCCAATGACATTTAACTTCAGTGATCCATCAGAACACAGGTTTGGTCACTGTCATGTACCTTATTTAACACCCCTTGATTTCACAGATCCCACTCCTTAATAGGCAGGCATTACAGAATCACCACAGAAAAACAGCTACAATTTAGTTTCAACAGGGATACAAAACAAATCTATGTTAAAATCTTACTTTAACTTGCCGTTTAATTTATGTTTTACTTGCAGACATAACCTAACTGTCATTAAACTATTTACAAAATATTCTTAGTCAAGGCAAACAAGTCAAACAATAAAATACAGCAGCAAGTCAGTAAATAAACAGTAAGCATCACAATGAATTATGATATAGATGCTATTCATTATCATAAAGAATGATGGTTAGTAGCTGTTCTCTATTATTTTAAACCTCTCTCACTGTTTCCTTGTGAAGAAAACCGCTTCGGACTTGATGTGTACAGTACACTATCAAATAGAATTAATTTTTTTAAGAAGTAATGGAAGCAAAAAAATATTTGTCAAAGCATTTATTTACAGATATTATGATAATTTTTCTGTTGGTTAACAAATCTTGACTATTTCTGTTCACTAACTTCTTATTTTTGTCAGCTAAATAATGTTTACAAAATGTTCTCACCATATTTTACAAAGAACCAATATGCATTCCATATTTCATGATCATTTTTTTTTCTCTTTTACAACTATATCAATGACCCATAAAATACTTATATCATCAAACAGCACACTCGGCAAGCAAGAAATCTCTATCAGCACACTGCAATAAAGCGAATCAAACAAAATAACAGTCAAACTGAACTCAATCATTAATGAAAAACAAGAGTTAACTAACAAAAAATTTCAGATCAGTGCTTCCAAAAAATGTGAAAAAAAATGTTGACACGTTCTTTCTACAAACTATGTTCTGAGAGTTAATGAAACCCTAAATTTTTATAAATTTACAAATGAATTGAGTAATTATTTTCAAATAACAATAAATTATTTAATACTTAATAAAATATGAAATTATAATTGGAATTATAATTTTTTAATTCAACAGAAGATTCTTGATTTGCCATGATAAAAATGACTAACTAAATGTTAACAAGTGGTTAATAAACAAATAACACACATAATTCTTTTCTTTTTTACGAAGTCCTCACAGTCTCGCTTACTGTCACCTAACTCACTCTTTCAGAATTACTAAATAATACAAAAATATTTGTCATACTCAACGGATTGGAAAATCATTAGCACATACATGTGTTTCTTTTCTTTTTTTTTTACAAAAGATATTTTTTTACATATAAGTGACTGATCGGTATATATTAACATATTTCACTATTCCAGAATAAATAATAATAAAAATAAAATGTTACAAATATAGCCTATTATTATTTAAATACTACAATACCTTCCTGTTGAAGCTGTGCAAGAAACATGGAGAGATATGTATTAGATATTAACTCAGGTCCAGATAATAAAGAATTTAAATTAAACCACTGATGACCCAGTCTCCTAATCGTAAACCAATGATCTCTATAATTGCAAATATACGCCCTCATGTCCCTGAAATTAAGAAAACCATTACCATTATAATGTTTCTTTTTTTTTCTTAACTAAAGCTAGAAAATGTATTTACTTAATTTATCTATAAAAACCAGTAAAATGTATAATCACGCTAAAGATAAACACTTAGAATTTCAATTATACAACATATTTTATATTATAATAATCTTACAGAGTTTTGTTTTCTGAGAAACTTGTTTACAATAAATGAACTTTCATAATTTATCATTTAAACATATACAACAAAACAAAAAAATATTAAGCCTGCTAATGCATTCTTGGACTGATCTCCAATGCAGAATACATTAAAATTATTCATGAAATAAAATAGCTGCTTTGAGAAGAGATGGAGTGCATCTACACGAACAATATTAAGGTTGAAAAGACAAAGAAAAAACTTCATAACACAATTTTCACAAAATGGAAAATTCTATAACTGAACATAAATATAGAGGCCATTGAAAGAATATACAACACAAATTTAATAAATTCATAAATTTATCTAACAATCTATACTTTTAGTAAAATATAGAAGAGACTGAATGACAAAAGGAAAAATAATTTTATTACTATAAGTAAGTAAAATTAATAATATGTGTGAAGTGAAGAAGATACCGAACAGAGATTATGACAGAGAGCTTTACTTCAAATGAAAGGAAAGTTTTCATGAAGATATAAAAGAATCTCCTAATCTAACAGATTAAAATGTAAACAAAAATTCTTAAATTTAACATGCACTATGGTTATGAATGTTAGGGACTGAGAAAAATGAATCACATTATTAAACACTACAAAAATGATACATAAACTATTAAAAATAATTAATTATATGCTGTGAAACGACAACGTTTGGAAGTAAAAATTACACCATAATCAAGCGACCCAAACAGTTAGGGCATAGAAATCCTTCATGACAGAAATATTGGAAGATCAAAGATGAGATGTTGAAGTCAGAACAAGGTAATGGGCAGAAAAGGAAAAATTCTACAAACCATTTTTATGAATAGTTTTTTGCTAGAATGACATGAGAAATAAAGACTCCCAGGAAAATAGAGATTTTTTAATGTGATGTTGTATATATCAGAATGGTAAAATTATTAGCTGACAAGGTTTAACGTTAAGCAAACTAAAAAAACAATTTTGTGGCTTAAATTGTATATACATGAATGCAAATGTGTTAGAAAAAAATTAGGGGACTCAACTTTAGCTGATAAGCAACTTAGCACCAAATTAAGCTTTTAATCTAGTCACATTACCCTCTGAATAAGTCCCTCTAAATCAATCATGGAAGTAGTACGGACAAAAAAGTCTCCAGAACTCTACATTCTTAGTACTGATCCAGTGAACATCTTTCCTAATTCACAGAACAGTTAGGAAGAAAGGATCAAGAATTAGGGAAAGGACTGTGCGATGGAAAAATAAAAATCCTTAATCTTGGAATAAGAGAAACAAAAGCTCACTCAAAGGATTGCTTCAAGTCCTTTAAAGTAGGTAGTCCTTAAAAAGTATCCTATCTTATCAAAGTTCAACGTATTCATCCTAGAGACATTTTCTCAGATAAGATATTCCTTATTATTCAGAATGTGAACAGCAGATTACTGATCAACAATTATGATCTGACCAGCTCATATATGACTGCAAAAGATTCCTTTTCCATATTATATATATTGAAGAGCCAAACAGACGAGGCTAAGGGCTCTCTCTAAGGAAACCCCCTTTTCATCCCAAGAATTGTGTAGCATGAGAAAAGTATCCAAGCTGAATTGTAGCAATTCAGTCAGTTTCCACTAACGAGAACATCTTGTAAAAATAGAATTAACTAGTTCTTGCACCATAAAAAAATTAAATCAAGGATGACTTAATTTAGTAAAATATAAAAATACAAGATAAAAATTTAAAGCAGAAACAAAAATTATAATGTAAATTGAAAACATAGTAAATATTACAAGATCAGCTCAGAACCAAAAGAAGATTTTTAAAAACTCAGATCAAAAACATACAATAACAAAGCATAATTATAATTCTTTATCAACCTAAAATACAATTAAGCAGTTAATAACTTTTTACTAGAATCAATAAAAATGGTGAAAGCATTTGGCACAAAATAGCAGGTCCATTAACTTTGCAATTATTCTAAGATTAGAAAAATAAATAGTATAAAATTTTGTTAAGTTATAATTACAAAACAGACAGAGTTATGAAATTAGAGAGAAATAACTACATTCAATTATTTTTACTTTCATAGAAAAAAGAAATAATAACTTCCAATTAATTAGAAAATATTTTCATATTAAAAATTAATATTTTTATCTCTAATTGCTTTAATTTGTTATGAATATTTATATAGATCAGTCAAATATAAAACAGGCTTTGTTTTTATCATTCATTAATATAAATAAAAATACAAATTAGTTTTACTGTTTTTCTATATAGTCTCTTTGAAGTTCTATATACACATTTTTCCTACACATAAGAAGTATGTGCATCCCTTCATAAAATATTTGAGGATGTATCACAAGCTAACTGCACGTGAAGCCTCCCTTTTATTGTTATTCTGGAATCAATTCAGATCCATTGAAGTAATCGACACTGAATGAAGCCAGTGCTTCCTTCAATTGCCCAAACGAGAGAAAAGTGGCAAGAGATAATCTGGATTGTGCGGGATGTTTTAAGGTTTACCAATAAATTTCACCAAATTTATCTTGAGTGTGCTAACAATTGTGCAAGATCTAATGTTTTAATGAAGGAGAATCACAACTTTGATTGACCAATAGCACTTCTGTTCCTGATGACATCTGGCTTTCCCTTTATCAAAGAGCTAATATTCACAGTATGATGCTTTTCCTATCCTAAAGTGATAGCAAGGGCTTTTCCAGCTGATGGACACATTTTCATTTTTACACAGTAAGGCTTTCCACTCCTATGCCACTCTATAGTTGGAGATTTTGACAAAATACTGCAGAAATTGACCCATATCTTATTACATCTGTCAATTTAATTCAAAAAATTATTTCCCTCTCAATAAAAATCTTTGGTAAATTTCCTCTCTGGGCTATCTCTAATTTTGAGTCAAGAGGCTTGGAAACTACCTCGCAGTCTTTGTGGACTGCTTTGAGGTAATTAAATGGGCATTCCCACGGCTATATATCCACTTCCAAAGCAATTTCATGAACCATAAGGTGCCAACTGTTCAAGGAAGTCACAGATAGAGAAAATATTGACATCAATCACACCTGTCCTTAAACACTGTGACTCATGTTCTACATCTTCATGACCTCCTTGCCTGGAATGCAACAACATATCCCTAAACTGTGCACAAAGTCTAATTAAAATTTCAAAGAGGAATGAGGAAACTGACCTCATTCATAAGAAACTTCATTATACATTATGCAACTGATTTCTTGTTCTGACATTCTAACATAAAGCTAATGAATTGTGAATGCTGAAGCTGGTGGAGTATCTCCTTCCCACAACCAAATCCAAATCCCTCTGCATCAGCTCACTCATTATCATACAGGAGCCATGAAGATAAAACTATGGCTTACATTTGATTGACCATCATAAATACTTCCACAGAGATAACTGCTTTATCAAAAAGGTTTTTATATAACAAAGATTTATTAGAAAATTATATTACAAATTATTGCAAGTTATTAAAAAATTTATTAGTTAACTGTGAAAAGCTAAAATATTCTAAAACATGGTTATGACATATTTCAGTGATTAAGATAGTAAACATATACCTTATAATTTAAATGATTAAAAATATGTTTTTATTTAATCATGTTTATTAACAAAAAAAATTCTGATAAACAGAAATGTATGAAAGTGCTTAACAGAGAAAACAAATAAAAGCACAAGTGACAAAAATATCGATTTTTAATAAAATAATTGTACTTGGCTGCTAGGACAAAGTTTACTAAACCATTTTATACTTACGTAGGGGTTTCTTGCGCTAATACAGCTCTGGGTTCTGTACTGTTATATGGTACAAGTTCCAAACCCCATACATCAAGAGCACTATTTATTACTTGCACTGAAAAATAACCACTGTCATCCATATTTCCTGAAGGTTGCTGTAACAAGAAAATATCTTATAACAATAATTAAAATTGAGAAAATACTACACCACACTACAATTTAAGGAATTCATTTCTTGGGTATTATACACTATGTCCCACTAATAGAATTTACTTTTTAAGAATACAATGAAACACGTCTAACAAATAAATTAATATTTCATCCATAGTAACAAATAGTTAAACAATGTGGATGGTAGTCCAACTCCACAAATAAAAAAAGGAATGTCCTCAGTATATGTTTTGAAGAATCAAGGATATGTGCAAAAAATCTGGAAAAACACCATAATCAAAAAAAAAATCACAAAATAAAAAATTAATTATAAAACCTTTTAATTTGAAACTAAGGATGGAAAAAATTAAGGGCATCTTTATTAGTAATACTGATTTTAAAAAAACTTATAAAAACCAATTACTCTTCTAAAAATGCTAGGTAATTTATTAAAAATGGTGAGTGAAAAAGAGAAGCATAAACTCTTGAGAAGAGACAAAAAGTAGTTCTCTGTTGCCTGAATTAATTGAAATATTTTTAATGCGAAAAATAATTATTTATTAGTAGCAAACAAGAACAAATTTATAAATATAAATGCATGGAAAAGTTATCATTTTTAATTTTTTAATTATTAGTCTTCATTTTGTATTTGAATGTGATAAACAACAATATGACAGCCCCTTTTTATATCCCAAAAGCAAATTCTGATTTTTTTAAATATTTACAGGCCATAGTATTATATTTCCAATGATATAAAAAGATGTAATAATTAACTAATGAAGGTGAAAAGCGTTAAAGTTAAACAGGGTGGTAAAATTTTGTGAAATCAATTTGAACATCTAATAAAACATTCAATTATTTCACCTTATGAGCAACACAAATGCTACTCTAAAAAGAGATACCACCATATAATTACCAACATACACGTAATTATTTCAACCTCAGAAGCCATAGTGCCAGCCTCCGTGGCGCAAGTGGTAGCATCTCGGCCTTTCATCCAGAGGTCCCGGGTTCGAATCCCGGTCAGGCATGGCATTTTTCACACACGCT
>JAAAKQ030226539.1:0-11358 GCA_010016005.3 Zanna intricata | reverse complement strand
TATATTAACATAATTACAGTTCAGCTGTTGGGCCAAAAAGTATATTAAAACATAGTTGAACTTCAGTACATGTGTTTTTTGTATGTTTTCTAAATGTAATAGCAAAATGAAAGTCAGATATTTCTTAAATAATTTACTCATTTACGCCATCATTCATTTACGCCATCTTACATTTGTGTTTTAATTAACAGAAAATTAAAAACTAACCTCAGTTTCAGAATCTTCTAAAGTCAATGGATCAGAAATAATAATTTCACCATGGGCCAATCCCGCTACAGGTAAGTCATTATCAGCAGTTGTATGTGAACGTCCAAGAGCTATATCATCTTTTATACCAAGCGATACCTAAATAAAAACAATGAGTCATATTTATTAACAATAGTAATAATAAGAACATATTATACAGTTAATACAAAAGGTTACAATATGGCATCTATCATGAGGATTACTTATCTCTTGTTATGATCACTTACTGTCTGAAGTAATGAAGTGAGACACTTAGAGAAAGGAGTGATATATATATAAACAAACTGAGTGCTAGTTACATTAAAGATAAAACAATTAGCAGGCCTTATAAATGACAGCATAATGATAGATTGGTATCACACAAATTATGAAGAAACTAATTCATAAAAAGCTTTAGTCTGCAACTGATACAGACAACTCAATCCATGAATTAATCTTTAAATCAATTTAACACATTCAAATAAATGGTGTGTGTCAATACATATATATGTGTAATGTAAATCTCCTGGAATGTCGGTGTATATTTTTAAAATAAAAAGTATATTACAAAATACAGATATAAATAATTTTTCACATAACATACAGTCACTTTTAATAAAAATCTCTTAATAATTTTATTTTTTAGAATTTTTAAAATATATATTGGGTACATTACTAGATAATGGTAAACCAAAAACTAAATACATATAATTCTCATTTTCCCATTCTAATAGAAAGTAAGATTTTCATTTATAACTTAAATATTTTATTTTCATTAAGTTGCTAAAAATGTTATCATTCAATTTATTTCATTTACATAAACATAAATAATATTTAATTCTATTATCATTCTTCTGATGACAATATAACTGATAGTAATCATCTATTTTTTTTCTTTTAAATAAAAAAAAAAGATTGGTTTAATTGATCTAAATTTATTTTATTGATATCAAAGGATTACAGCTAAATTTCATAAAATTACTTTAAAACATATGAATATTTAAAGTTTTTTTTCTTCTTTTTATAGTACTTTTATTTACTTATAATTATATGTAATTATTATCATTATACATAATTATTATTATTTATTTAAGGTTCTCCATAATTCACTATTGCATAATGTGTTCCATGCCTAAAGCTTGATTAATTTAGCTTCACAACTTACTTAAGAATGAAATATACCTCTTGTAATGAAATTAATAATTACTTAAGTAGTTCAGTAAAAATCACGCTATTTGTAGTCATTAAAATTATAAAAAAATAAATTAAGCCAATCAGTAACAGAAAAATAAATGAAAATGCTGAAGTGAACTTACTAAAGTTGGTCCTTGATGTAAAGAGACTGGTGTACTATCATTTACCATTACATCCAGTCGAGTAGTTGGTAGAATGGAAGATGACACTTGTTTCACCAGATTCTGAAAAAACCACAAGTTTTTAAATAGCTAATAAACATTCATAAAAAATAAATAATATCAACAGTTTTGTTTTTTTTACATTGGTAAAGAAAAAATTGAAGAAATACAAAGAAAAAATGAAAAAGAGAGAAAAATGTTTTAGGTTCTAAATACTGTTAAAATCCTATGCACCAACAAATAAAGATAATCATTTTATAATAGCACTACTTTTTTTTCTACCCCTTTATTAGTATCCTATATCAAACAATAGATCATTTACCACGATCTTGTTCCATTTCTAATACATTTTGTATAATAAAAATTTTGTAGACTACAAACAAGCTCTGATAGTATTTAGAAAATTTATTTTGAAAAAATATTTTTGGTATACTTCCAAAAACTGTAATTTCAAAATATAATGATAAATTTAATTTAATTTTTTTTTAATTTTTATTTTATATTTAAAAATGTCAGCTTATGATGAAATCATTTCATTCTAAATATCAATTATTTTCTGAACTTAATTTTAACTTTTATTCTAATGTGACAATATAGTCAAGAAACCGTAATTCATTTATATTCCTTCCTAAGCCTAGCATATTATCAAGAAACCAACTTTTATATAAAAATCCTCATGCTTGTTAATCAAATTTATTACTGAGAATTTTATATATTATTAAATAGGATAAATAACATTAGTTCAACAAAAAATAAACACCAGGAAGCACTAAAGTCTTCATTCATTACAAATAAAGGAATCATTTACTCAATGAAATTTGATAATTGGATTTCTGCTTTAAAACTGTATCAGTATCATTTTTTATAGTCAGTATTTCCACTTAATAAATTCACAACTAGAATGCATTGCATGCCAACACAGATGAGCACAGTCCAGCTGTAATTTCAATTTTGGTTTGTTCCGTTTTTATTTATTCTATTAAACACAGAATGAGGTATTAATTTAAAAATATTAACAAAAGTATAATAATAGATTTTTACAAAAAAATATAGTACTCAAATAATTTGATTGCAATAAATAAGATAAAATAATCACTTTCTTCAGTTCCATCAGTCTAAATTTTCAAGAAGTGTTTTGGAAAGCATGATTCTGTCATAGAAAACCTATCTGTTAAAGGAAAACAACTAGTTTCATAGGTAGTCATTTACATTCTAACAAGAAGGTTTGTTATTAAACGTATAATATCAAAATGTTTAATTCCAATAATTGCACATAAGTAGATAATTAAATGTCATATAATTTGTTTAATACATAGTTTTGAAGCAGATCCACCTGCCTATAGAAAACAATTTTCAGAACTGAGATTAAATATACTAAACAAAGATCTTCTAACTTATTTTTTTGATATTTTTTGAAGTGATAAAGCAAATTTTAAGTTTTGGGTCAAGAAAAGAGATACAATTATACGTTTGGTATTCAGGAAATATTTGTCTCAAAACTTAATTGAATCAGCCTGGAATGGAATATCCTTCCAAAGAGTTGCAGAACCATGACAGTGACAGAAAATAATTTCTTGGAAATGAGCGTTATCAATGCTGTTCAACAGCCATACATAAATTTTGACAATTTATACTTCCAACATAATGGAACTACAATACTACACTATTACCATCTGTGAGTTACTACATTAATCAAATCTTTGACAGCCAAGCAAATTGAATGATATGAGTTTTATAAATGTCACCAGACCTGATGATGTCTATGGACTACTTATTTTCCAATTTTGTAAGAGATAAAGCATGCTTGTACATCATAAGACAACCTATGTTTGAGAAACTGAAAGTGGTAATTACATTTCTTTTTTGACAAGCCAAATTCGTAGACTATATAAAATTATTTGTTCCAGTGTACATTTAATTAAGATATTGTATTTAGTTAAATGTCAAATTTAATTTGAATGTATGTATTTAATTAAGATTTAATAGATAGATTCATTTAATGAGTAGTGACTTTAGTATCAACCAGTATAAAAATATTAGATATCGTCAGCAAACAACTTACAGTTATATTAATACTGTTGCTATTACAACGTTTCCTCTCTTGATGACCAAGTTTATCATCATTTAAGCTACCACTGAGAGTATGCTCAGCAGTGTGCGCAAGAAAATTGTCCTTCTTGACTGTACGAAATGGACAAGCAGGACAGCTGAACATCAGGCCTTCATCTAACCCTATTGAAACAAAATAATACATTGTGCAAATTTTTGTTAATAATACTATTCATTAAAATATTATCTTAAATTATGTTCTAATATATCTAATTACTTCAACCAAACATTTTTACTAAATACTTTCCTTCTTCAAGGATACTACTTTTAAGGGAAAATAAATAAAACTGCTTGTATGCTAATAAACACATTTAAATTTTTTAAATACTTGGAAAAACACTCACCATTAACTTCAGATAAAGTTCACTTATGCATGCTTGCAAGTTATACACAATAAAATGAATAATACTTTGAGGATTTATATTTGAATATTATTTATTATTATTTGAATATATTTGAATTATTTATATTTAAAATGAAAAAATAAATATTTATGATCGAAATTGGTTTAATTGTTTTTCAAAATATTCTCCATGACGAAGATCAATATACTTTTGCATGCGTTTGAAACAATTTTCAGAGCACTTTTTCCACTCTGAGGTAACTCTAGAACATGCATTTTGAATGCAACTGCTTCTTCGGGTGTCGAAAATCGTTGACCACATAATTTTTTTTTGATGTGCGGGAATAAAAAAAAGTCATTGGGTGCCAAATTAGGGCTGTACGGCAGATGACCTATCAATTCAACATTTTGGCTGGTTAAAAATTCCTTTGTTTGAACCTATGTTTGAAAGCTCACATTGTCATAATGAAAAATGATTGCTTCTTCGACTTTTTCTGAATATCTCTGAAGACACCATTGTCGCCATGTGATCGGTAATGCCAAAGAAACAGAAAACCATTTGCTTCGATGTGTTTCTTCCACAAACAATTTTGTTGGATTTGGCTTGTCTTGGAAGACCCATACAGTCTATTGCTGATTTGTTTCGGGCTCATATGCATACATCCATGATTTGTCATCTGTGTAGATGTTATACACAGCCTTTGATGCACCTTGAACATATTTTTTCAACATTTCCTTATATCAAGCGACACAAGCCTTCTTTTGAACTTTTGTAAGATTATGCAGGATCCAACATGAACAAATCTTTTTTATGGCTAAATGATCATGCAATATCTTATTGATGCTTGTCATACTAATGCTCAAAAATGAGTAGGCCGAAAGTCTGGTCTAATAGTATATGCTCGCACCTACATTGAAGAAATAAAAATGGCGGAACTGGTTAACCTTTTCATTCATTTAATTGAGTTGCATGACGTAACAGCAAATGGAATTTACAAAAGCTTGATGTCTTCTATAGGAGCACTAGGGTTCACAGAAGATTTTTTAAAGGAAAATTTAGTTTCAATGACTTGTGATAGTGCCGCAGTAATGTTCGGAGTATGTGGAGGAGTTTCAAAACTTTTCAAAGACAGATTTCCTGCCATTGTTTTGTGGCATTGCACTAGCCATAGACTGGAATTATCAGTACACGATGTTGTGAAAGAGGTTTCTAGCATCAATAGATTTAAGTTTTATGGACATATTATACGTTATGTATCATGCCTCTCCAAAGAATGCAAGGCAGCTCCAGCCATGTGCAGCTACACTGGAGATGCAGATTTTAAAAATTGGAAGAATTCTGTCAACAAGGTGGGTTGCATCCAGCTATAGAACTTTTTTGGCTGTTTGGCAGGATTTTGAAGCACTGGTACTTCATTTTGAAAGAGGTAAATCAGAAGATGGTTGTGACAGAAAGAAAAAATGCACTTATGGAGATCTTCACAGGAAAATAACATCTGTGGAATATATTTTGTGGAAGATCATCTTTGTCAGTGAAAACAATTACCTCATTACTATTTATAAGAATTGTTGGACCTCCTTTGATGGTATTTGATCTAACGAAGCCAAAACTTGGTAGTTACAAGGTCGTCATTCAGCCATGGATACAAAAAGCAAGACCAGAAAATGAACTGAGGAGGATGATGACATGTCAAAAATTTGGAAATTGTTTTGATTTCAGTGTAAGTAGGTTTCGATGGAAACTATATGCTTTTTTAAATGTTCAGTAAATCCCATGTCTTCTTTCTTAATTTCCCTCCTGTGGGTTCCGGCACCTATTTTTCCAGAAAAAAAGCACTGAACTTATATAACTATAAATAGGCCAGTAATGGTTAAAATTAGCCTCTTACTTCTCCAAATAATAAATATCAACAAGATTAATTCCAAGAAAAGTAAATGTTTGTTAATAAAATATCAAAACAGTAACCACAGTTGGTCTAAGACAAGGTGGAAATCAGATGTGTTTTTGCCAACGCAATACTAGTGTTCTGTTATATGGTTTTTCCCATTTGTAATTACTGTTCTGTGTTTCATTGCTGTTATTTCATTTGTTTTGTTGAGTTCTTATTTAATCTTCTGTTGTATTTAATATTATTAGTCTCAATTTAAGTTTGTAATTATACTCTTGTTTATGTTGCTAAGGGAAGTTACTCTTAGCAACCATTGGCTAGCTTGTTTATTTTAACTGTCTTTGTTATTTGGCTCTGACTGCCCTTATATATATATATATGTGTGTGTGTGTGTGTGTGTGTGTGTGTTATATATGTTTTTTGTGTGATCTCACACAAATTTTGGTGTTTTTATATTTATTATATGTGAAAAACTATTACAAACTTTGTTTTTAACAGTTGATCAGAGTTGTTTACAATTCTGTTTATATTTTACATATTTATTGAGTGTGTGTATTTGGATACATTGGACTTCTGGTCTTGACCGATACACAACTTGGCTAAAAAACTATCTATATTTATCAGCTTAAACATTCTCTAGATGTTTGGAGTAGATGATTTTCAGTGTGTGAGGGGCATGGTCCAGCCTCTGCAAGAGGCTGGACCATGCCCCTCACGGGGAACCTCCTGATGGGGAACCTCCTCTTAGGAGGTTCCCCATCACTTGGGGATGGTTCTCACAGATTGTCGTCTAAAGGTAGCGGACAGACAGGTCAGGTGAAAGATACAAGTTCATCAATGGATGATTCTTCTTTATGGGAAAATGCCAGAAAAAATTATGGAGCATTTAGCATGGGGATGTCATTTCAGAGACTAAATCCTATGGCTAGTGACCCAAGTATGATTATGAAGGTGAATTTCTACCTTTGCCATGGGCGTCACAAGGACACTCATATGTGCACATGTGAGGGACAATCGCAAGAAATGGAGGTTTAGCCCTTCTCCTACTGAGGAGGATGACTTAAAGAAACTGCGACCAGCTGACTGAAGGGTCACCACCAGAGGAGGTTGCAGGAGTGAGAGTGCCCAATCAGGAATGCGGACGATCAGCTAGAATGGAATTTAGTGATGGGAAAAGCTTTGGGTGTGGAGGACAAGGAGGAGACCTACACTCATTGTGAGGATTTTTGGACAATAGTGGAGAATGTACTCACTGCTTTTAGGACTTGCTTAGGAAGTGCTAATACATCATAATCCTAACATAAAGTTAGAGATTTAGCAATGTTCAGCACAATTTAATGCATGTGGGTTAGATATAATATAGGAATGTTTGATATGATACTGCATCAGATGTGACCGATGGTCACAAATACAAAGGAGGCGTCAAGAAGGGCAGCTATCCAAACCCCAACAGAGCATCATGTTTTGAACTATATCATGTCTTGAAGTGGTTGTCAATGACTGATGAAGAGCTTGTTGGGGCAGCAACTAGAAACTGGCCAACTGGAGTCATGAAGAAGCTTATATGTGTTGTTTAGTTGACTTAACATCTTAATTTCCAGACTCTGCATTGCTGCAACCTGGGATTTGCCCAGGTTGCAGCAATGCAGAGAAAGATGTACATCTGAGAAGGATGTAGGGTGATCTCTAAATTCGTTGTTTATTTCACCAGGGGGCCAGATAGGGACCTGTCTGGAATGTATTCTGTTTTTATCTTTGGTAGGAGGGGATCCCCAGTTTGGATGATGATGATGCTCCAAGTTGTTGGGGGTCAACGTGATACTGTGGCTCAGGTTTCAAGATACTCCACCTCCACCCTGCCAGTCACAGAGAGTGGCACTGTAGTGGTTAAGGTGGCTGAACAATCCTATGCTGATGGTTTTAAGTGACAAGGCCAAGGACTTCATGTAGATATGAAATCACAGAACATCCTCAGGATGGTGGTTCACCTTTGGGTCAAATGTGAGACCACTGAGGTGGAGATTGCTGAGGCAGTACGATAAGGAGTTGATGAGGCTGCTGACTTTCAGGTCTCTACGGTCCAGTCAGCTTACAGTGCACTCCAGAATGCCACTATCGTAACTATATATGGTGCAGTGAGGAAGCTAGTTGAATGCCAGATTAAGGTCAGCTAGGTGCATTGTCAGGGTTTGCTTGAGGGACTCTGAAGACAGATGTTTTTGTTGGTGGGGTCTTGGCCATGTGTCTTCCACTTTCAAGGATCTTTTGAGCTTGTGTTTTAACTGCAGGCAGCCTGGTCATCGCTGAGCTACCTGTGAAAACCTGCGGGTGTGTGCCATCTGAAGAATGCAGACCACCGAACACATGAATGTGCTGGCTGGAGATGAACAATGGGCAGGTATTGTGCTTCTCAACATCTGTGGTGACGGATAGGAGAAGCAGCGATGGGTTGTCAGACAGCCTTCTGTGGATTCCAAAGAGGGTTGTGGAATCGGCATACATCCATACTTGTCACTTATCATCACGGGTGGACACTGGTGATGAAACACAGGGACTCTTGCATCCCAGAGCAGTTAAGAATGCATCCTGAGAGAGGCAGCTTTCGGATTGCCTCTGTTTGAAGTAGACACTAAAGGACTGAGTCCTGGTTCCTGGGGTAAGTTGCTAGGTACGACTTTGTCGGACCTATTTCTATTTTTCTGTTTAGCCTCCAGAACTACTACTTCAGAGGATGAATGAGGATGATATGTATGAATGTGAATTTGTTGGATCTGGTGATCTTGTTCTGGGAGTTAGAGGCACAGTGAGAAAATTTCCAGATGAGGTTAATCCCTAATTTGGATCCATGGGACCAGAGAGAGAAGACAAAGAAGACTCATATGAAATTAGATCGAAAGAGAAGACTTCCAATGTCTAAGGTGAAGAAAATGAACCAGAGAGTGAGGAGGTGATGGGCAGTCTCTTGCAGAGCTGTTGTTTGTCTGCATTGCAAGGATGAGTGACAGTGATGAAGCACGGGACTCTGATTCCCCTGCACTTGAAGGCATCTTCTGGGGCTGTTTAATGCTTAACTGCAGGTCCAGTTTGGGAGGGGAGTTGGTGAGGAGGAGGTTTAGACAGTAGGGCACAGGTATACAGATGCACTTTCACTACATCCAGCGGAACCTATTAGTAAGCCTAAATAAATGGCATTCCTCCCCTCACCAGGTAGAAAAAAAATAATAACTAGCCCATGGTTAACTAGGAAATAAATCATAATATTTATAACTTAGTCAAGACTATAAATATTAGTAAAGAGATAAAAAAAACACTCTTAAATCTTCTGAAATTGATCCAAAAGGATAGCAAGATGTGCCAAGTTACACAAAAATACAACAGACCCTCCCCAAAAGTGTGAAAGTCTTTGAATTAAATACAGCCTAAATGGGAATAAATAACCCAACTAATCTAAAGTAAAAAACAAAGAGAAAAGAATGAAAAATAACACTAAAAGAAGTCAACAAACCAAAACAAGAAAAACAGCAATATAACGAAAAATGTGGAACTTAGAACACAGAAAATAAATGTAGACACAAAGCATGAATTGGGTCAATTTACTCATAGCAAAGTCGAAACCAACTCGAATGATTAAGAACAACAAAATAAACATAAACTTTCATATATATATAAATGCCTGAAATCGCTTCATTTCCTCTCTGTCCAGCATTTTTTTTTTTTTTTTTTTAAATAAAATTAATATGTTAAGAATTGATTGAGATATTTTAACAAAATAAATAAGTTTGACTTTTTTTTTGAAAATTCCAAAATAACAGCCATTTACATTTTTTAATAAATAAATTATTAACGCTGCAAACTTCAGTTTTACTGAATAATGATTTATAAGATAAAATGTTTTTTATCATGTTAATAAGCAAATATGAAAGTTAGTTATTATTAGTCAACCCTCAAAAAATACTGCACCAATTTCAATGAATCTTTTTTTAATTTTCTTTGTTTATATTATTGAGAAACAAACAGGCTAAAAAATATTAAATATTTAAATTAATTTTTTTAAAGCAAAGATATGTAATTTGTTAAAAATTTATCAGTTCGTAAAACACATAAATTTGTAAAGCACAGATTTCGTTAAATTTTTTTTATTTTACTGTTTTTTAATAGAGAAATATATAGTCTTCAAAAACTCACGAGCTCAACTTCAAGCAGAAATCACAGCTGCTGAGGCTGAAGATAAAATAAATAACTGTTGAAGGGCTCAAGCTGCACGTTAAGTACATGTGCAAAGCACATGGATAGCTACTAGCTGGCAAAGGTTTCCAGCCAATTTAAATTTGCGACCCCCCATAACATACACATACATTTGAGTCCCCATAGCATAAGCAATCTATCAAGATATGATGCACAGTTAGTTGGCAGTTGCATCTTACACTGAGTGGTGCATTTTCTCCTGATATATGGTACCTGTGAGTAGCTCTCATAGAAGAATACATTTTACCTATACCAGTATAAGAGATCTTATTTTTTTTAAAACAACTTTTAGACTTCTTTTTATATATAATGTTCCTCAAAATAATACTATGCGTGACTAACCTGGATGTTTATTTTTAAGATGAGCTTTATATGTTGTTGATTGTATACAAGCATAAGAACAGTGAGGACACTGATATGGTTTGTTTCCAGAATGTCGCATTTTATGACGACGTAATGAATTATGATCTGCTGTCGTATAACCACATTCTTCACAACTAAATGGTTTCTCTCCTATGTAGCAAAAAAAGATAAATTTTAAATTTAAAAATCAATATTTTAATAATTAATATCTTCTAACTATATGAGTATAAATTACATAAGTTCATTAAATACTTTTTCAGTACATAATATAAGCTGAGATATAAAAAAGATTTATTTCTTATTTTAAAGAATATCAACGAAAGAACAATACAAGTACAGTTTAAACAAAAGATTATAAATAACAAAAGTTAAAATTTTATCTTTAAAATTGTAATTTTTTTACATTTATAATTTCATAATTCACAAACTATGCGTTTTATGTATTGGAATATATATCTATTTTAACTGCTAAAGGACAGTCGTCATGAAATTAATTGTAATTCAAACAAATAGGGTAGAAACTAAGAAGAAAATACTCTGAGAAAATACCTTTAGGTAGATCGTACAAATAAAGTCTTATTATATGTAAAAAAAAAAAAAAAAATTGCAGCAAATGGTACTGGTATTAAATAAATTTAATACATACAAAGTGTTTACAAAGAAATAGAAAGAATTTCAGGACACGTTCTACAAGTGACAATAAAAAAGACCCATCATTTATAATTTTTTTTTTTTTTTTTTACCTCCGGAAACACCGTTAGGTTATATCTTCAGAGGATGAGATGAACAAATTGTAGCGTGTGTGAAAAATGCCATGCCTAACCGGGAT
>JAAAKQ030226528.1:0-11358 GCA_010016005.3 Zanna intricata | reverse complement strand
CAAATGATTTTATTAATGTTATATTTGAGATTTTGTTTGTTTAGTTAGTAAGTTGCCGGACAGCGTACAGATATCTGTGAATATCTCTGCTGAGTTGCAATCAGTTGATTTGTGATTGATTTTTTGTAATTGTTCTGGTTTGAAATAAATAAATATATATAGCTATAACTTTCTTATTAAGTAAAATATTTCATTCATTTAAATTCTTAAATATATATAAAATAAAATTCTTAAATATATTCTTTGTATAAAGGTTTAAAATTTATCTAAGTAAAGTTTTTTGATAACATCAACCATTGACGCAGGAAGTGGAAAAAAATGGGGTTTCAAAGACAATAAATATCATATCTCTCTTAATAAGCACAGTATCGAATTGGTTTAAATTAGTCGTTTAAAAAATTAGAACTCATACAACTACATTGGTAAACATTTTGCCAACTACTACAACCCACTGTGTCTTTAATTAAGGCATCATCTTCAAAAAAAATCTGTTAATAATTTCATACTTTTATTTAAATTTATAAATATAATATTTTTCACGTATACTCATATTTTTATTGATGTTATAAGTTTCCAAAATTTCTAAATTATTTTTATAATCAGTAATACTATGCTTACATTGTAACAAATGGTCGACCATATTAGACACACCTCACTTTCTGTTTCTGTAAGCAATATAACGTTCTGTAAATCTTTTTTTTAAAAGTATCTGTTAGTTTTACAATATAAATTTTATTACATTCATTACATTTAATTTTATATTCTCCTTAAATCCTCACCATCACTTTTATTATTATTATTATTATTATTCCTTAAATATCTTATAATATGGTAATTCAGTTTGTAAGCTTTTCTACATTTACTTTTATCATAACATTAGTAATTTTTTTCTATTATTTTATTTATATATTTTATTCTAAAAAAAAAAAATGATTAATAATCTCTGTTATTTTCTTGTTGCAATTTTGAAAAAACTATCATCATGATATTAAATTCTTTTTATATGTATCTTTCTTTATATATTTTCTATAATTCCAACATCAAAACCATTAAATACACACAGAAAATTGATGTTTACTTAAAATATTTATATACTACAGTATTGTTGAATATATAACCGATGTTTGACAAGGATAAATCTAAACCTACATAAAAACTAATAATCGGATATAAATAAAATCTAGATATTTTAGAAAAATATTTCATAAATATAAACAAAGATTCAACTTAATCCACTTCAGATACAATTTTAAAGAGATACACTCATAAAAGCTGCAATAAATAGCAACACCTTTAGAGATATTACATGAAATATTTATTTAAATAGCATAGCACTGTAGTATTTGGTTAGCCACATTAGGCAAGTCATTATATTTTTATGTAATAAAGTCATCATATTTTTATTTTATTTAATTGACTTAATATGTTTTATACATGTAATTGTAATTTTAATCTTTTAATTTCAATTTTTGGTTATGTTTGACATGTAATTTTATATAAATATATTATGTACGACTAATAATGCAGGATCCACAAAAGTGTTTTCATAAAACATTATACGAAAAATAAAAAATAAGGTAAGAATTGTCTTATTTCTATAGTTAGGTAGAATTAGTTGAGTTAAATTCATATAAATATATATAAGAACAGTTCATTATCTACATCATATAAAAATAATATATTACACATACATTTAGGCTTATGATGGGGATGATAGTTCTGAAGAAATTCAAAACATACAGAAATTACCCATGATATTTCTATTACAACCATATAATCCAAGTATAACATCAGTATAAAAAATATATGTAGAGTTGATTCAGGAGAAAAGGATAATAATTTGGAAAATAATTTTAGAATTTGCTAAAAATTCTAGTTTCTGCAGCCTGATTCTAAAACTTTCGCCTATATTTCAGTTTCCCTAAAGAAATGAAGTCTTCTGAAATTTTTAAGGCACTGTATAAGGGACAAACTTGATGATTTCTTATGTTTTTGACCTGAAAAATCAAATAAAAGTCCCAGAACTGTACCTCCCATAAATTTCATAATATCAAACATAAAACAGAAAAATTCAGTAACAAAAAAATTTTTTTTTTTAGGTTAGAAGTGAAAATGACTAATAAAATAGTAAATTATATTATCAAAAGATGTAGAAAATTTAATTCTGAAAAAACTGATGAAAAAAAAATAAAATTTTATTATTAAAATAATACAAAACATCAAAAGAAAAATGTTATGAATTTGTAAAAATTAAAAACAGCCGTAAATTAAATACTTTTAATTTATTTTTTTTAAATACTCACTGTTGTTTTTATAGTATTAATTTATAATTAACATTTGAAAATCTTACCGTTGACATACAGTATATGCAATTTTCAATTCATTTCCTTACATCTTCTGGCACCATGATCTAATCAATAATATCTTCTGTTTCTCAATGCTGTTACATTGAGAATGCAGGCAGTCAGTTCATTAAGTGTCTACTTTGTGGTTGAATCTTGCACTTCCTCTATCTCCATAAACAGTAATTTAAGAGAGTAAGGTCCAATGATTTAGGCGGCCAATTTACAAGCCCTCTACTTTCAATTCACTTACCAGTAAATTTTTCATCAAAGAATTATATTCATTCTTGAAACGTGTTGATGTTCCATCAAGTTAATAATACATTTCAATTCGCTTTGCCAATGAGAAATTTTTAAGCACTCTAAGAAATTCATTGTTTAAAAATTCCACATAATTTCTCTCTGTGACATGTAGTTATAGTATGAAATAGCCTATTAATTGGTTGTCGATCACTCCACACCAAACATTCATTGAAAATCATTGTTGGAAATTTGATTCTGTTACAGTATGTGCTTTTCTTCAGACCACCGATGTTAATTCCACATTTTAATGCCAATATAGGCAAAATTAGCTTCATCGAAAATAATATGAAAGAATTAAGTGGTAATTATTGTTAATCCATTGACAAAATTGCAGTAATATGGCAGGGTCACTAAACTGAAAATGTTGCTATCTGTGAGCATGTAATATCCTACATACTGTACTGTGTGAAATTCTGAATCATGTAGAAATTCTTTACATACCCATTATAGGACTAAGCTGCATCACCTGAAAAAATCATCCATTTCATCACCATGTACCAGATGTTGAACATCAGTTGATGTTCAGATGGAATGAACGGTAGGTGTACCATTTTCATGAGGATTATTAAAATTCTTTACAAAATACTTTATGATTTGGAATGACTCATCCATGATATCTTCATCAGTATTCTTCTGTAGCAGCTGGGGCTCTTCCATTAAAAATGTCACTCACAAAGATCGTATCAGCATATTCTACATGAGTGAAGAGTTGCAGCATTTTTCAAAAACAATGAGTTCAAATCGAAATTTCACTTTTTTACATTCAGATTCAATTGTAAAAATGAAGATACAGTTTAGAGTACAAAAATATAAAAACACTACATAACATGATTCCAAAAATAATTAAACACAATCTAAAATATGTCAAAACCAACTGAACCGCCCAACATTTATCAATAACATATAACCACAATTTTATGACAACAATGAATAACATTTGAATTAATTTCAAAGTATAGTTATTGTTGCCACCCACACACACACGCACGCACAGTATGTTCAGAAAATAACTGAACATTTTTAATTATGCATCATTAGAGATATTTAGTGACATTCGGGTGATAGCATTGTGTCCGCAAACCTCCTCTGTTATTAATATGTTGTTGGATTGTTGATATCTTGTTTAGTTTTTCTGTTAATTTGAGTGCAACTGGTTTAAGTTTTAGTAGCAATTTTTGTAATGTGCAATTTTCAAGAGCAGTGATATGCAAAATTTTGCATGAAATTGGGGAAAATGTTAGAAATGGTTCAACTTTTGAAAAAGCTTACGAAGATGATACTGTGGGTCGTACTCTATGTTACGAATGTTTTTCATGATTTAAAAGTGGTTGTCAGACAACTGAAGATGACCCGTGACCAAGAAGGCCTTCAACTTTAACTAATGACACCCACATTCAGAAAATCAATGATCTGGTGCATGCAAATTGTTGATTGACCGACAGAGAATTACAGATGTTCTTTCTGCTTTAACAGCACAAGCCAGTGACAATGAAATAGTCATGCAAAGTATCATAACAGGAGACAAAAGTTGCGTTTATGGCTATGACACTGAGGTAAAAGTTCATTCATCACAATGGATTGGCAAAGAATTTTCTTGCCCCAAGAAAGTATATCAGTCTTGAGCCAATGTCAAAGTAATGCTCTCTAGTGGTAGTGAACTGGTGAATATCTGGTGGCAGTATGCTCCCACTGTGGGGATGAAAGGACACACACGAGACAAGTGTCCTAAGAAGTCAGAGGGCCTGACTTGTATAAACTGCAGACGTCTTTGGAAGGACCATAAACACTCTGTGAATAGTAAGGATTGTGCTTGTTATCAGAGGGCTGTTACAATGTATTACAATTCAATGTCGTTAGATGGTTAAAAATGGGCAATTAAATGCACAGGGTGCTTGCATTGTACAGATTGAACTTAGCGAGATCACTATACGTAGGGGGTTGGATATTTTCTTGTTGCAGAATCCATACGCTGTGTTCAGTGAAATGCCAGGTTTTCACAGAAGAGATTTTATTTGGTTCTGATAGCATGTCTGCTGTACTGTGCAGAAGGGAGCTTCATTGTGTCTTCATTCGACAGCTCTCTAACAGTAATCATGTTGTATGTTGCAAGTTCATATTTTCAATATACAGATTCTGCTGATTGTCATCTTGAGGTCTGGGATAAAATCCTACTATTCTCTGGCACCAGTCCAATCTTTATTGGTGTGGATGTGAACGCTAAGTCACTTTTTTAGCATAGCAGCTTCACCAATGATAGCGATGAATTAATAGAGGGCATTTTAACCCAATATGGTTTACAGGTAGATAATGAACCTTGTGAATTTCCCACCTTTACAGGGAATGTAGATGACAACGTTCGGTGGAACGAACTTTAATCTTGCCACTGATATGTTTATTCCAATGTTTGTAATTGGAAGGTAATTGACAACAGCACGAGTGCTCATCGATTGATTATGTATGAGATTACTGGTGGTTTGGATGAGCGCTGCCAATGTAAGGTTCGTGTTCAGCAGTGTCATTTCCTGCACAGGCATGCGAACTGGAAAAAGTTTGATTTTCTTTAGGCCAGACTTTGTGTTTTGGATCAGTCTGAAAGTTCTGGACTTTGAAGACCTGGCAACTTTTATTTATGCTGCCAAGTGTTCAATTCTCGTAGTTCCAGTTGAGAGAATCTCATTCCATGGTAAAGCAGGCAATTGGTTATTCTGAAACAGGCTGTCTGTCAGCCTGAGCAGAAAGCTTCTCAGCGTGAGAGTGATCCAGAATGGCAGGCAGTTCTTTTTGGTGAATATAGAGATCTTAGATCTCAATATTTTCACAAAATTCAGACATCGAAGGGGTATTCCTGGCATTCCTTTTTGCATGAACAGGCGATCCCTTTTAGAGGGATCCCCTGTTCGTTCAAAACTTTCGTCGTTTATGTCCAAGACATAAATGACGAAAGGATGTTCTCTCCACTTTCTTGATCAGGCTTGGTGTAATTTCAGATATGTCAAATTTTGTATAGAGTACTTGACGATTTGCTGCCTGATGATACTAAAGAAGGTGAAATCACATACCATCAGCGGGTGAGGCGTGAGATTGCTTAGTTTCACAGGGGTGCAGCCCCCTTGGAGATTACTGAAGCTGAGGTGTGTCAAGCTATCTGTAATCTAGATAAATAAGTCTTTGGTTTTGATGGGATAATGGCAGAGCTCTTTGTTCACTCAATAGGGGCAAGTGTGAGATTTATCGCATGAGTTTTCAATAAATTATTGTTTGGAGGTCATTTCCCAGTGTGTTAGAAGTAGGGGTTTGTGAAATTATTGTTTATAGGTGGTGACAAGAATCCCACTGTTAGTTTGTCACTTAGGGCATTGACGTTACTGTTTGTTATTGGTAAGGTTTTTGAAAAGGTTTTGTACCTATGTATAAATAAGAGGCTGACCTCGTGAGATTTACTAATGGATAATTAGTACGGGTTCCATCCCAGAAAGGGTACTGAGGATGCCACACTTCGTGTGATGAGTGTGGTAACTTCCAGTCTGGAGGAATATGACCTGGAAATTTTCATGGACATTTCTGGGCCATTTAATAACCTATGGTGGCCTTCTGCTATATACCAATTACAAAAGAGAGATTGTACTGCGGGTGAGTTGCAGGTTATGTAAAGTTACTTCAGTCATCGGGATGTGCTGCTCCGTGAGGGCAGCCATGAAGTGAGGAAGACACTGTCCAACGGTTGTCCACAGGGCAATGTGTTGGGTTGGACCCTTATTGTGGGTGGTGGGATTTGATTCACTTCTATGGCTGTGGTTGCCCAGCAGGTGTCGCATCGTGGCTTGTGCTAATGATGAGTTCCTGCTGGTCGAAGGAGGTTCACGAAGGGGGATTGAATTTCAAGCCACTCAAGCATGCAAGATATTCAAACAATGAGGTCATCATTAAGATGACGTTTAGCCCGGAGAAGACCACAATCATACTCCTCAAAGGCTGTTTGGCAGTGAGGCAGCGAGTCCACATATCAATGATAGCCAACAGTCAGTTTCAAAAGTACTTCAGGAAGTTTCTTGATGAGAAATTGCAATTTAAGAAGCACCTTCAATACATCATAGGAAATGTCAGTAATGCCTTCTTTGGAATTCGATCGAAGAAGGCATGTGGTCAATCCTGACTGGGGTCTTAATTTTAAGACTATGAGTATCTTGTATAAGTTTGTCTGCAAATCAATTATGCTGTGCGACGCCTGTTTGGCCGATAGGATAAAATTTACAAGAGACAGGGATATTTTGTTATGGATTCAACACCTTATATCTCTAATAGTAACAGGTGGTTACCATACAATTTCACAGGAGGTGATGTTCACAGAAGGGTGTGATGTTCCGCTTGGACTTTCCTTCTTTATGTTTATGTTTGGTCTTATTATTTTGTTTTATGATTTCTTAAACCATTGCTCTTATTGTTTCTATTTGATTACAGATTTGTTTGTTTTTCATTATTTATGGTTTATGTTATTGTTATGTTGCATTATTTATTTTTATTGTTTTGTTTTTTTTAGTGTTTTTGTGTTGCACTTTATGTTGTGTGTTAAACTCATTTTTACCTTTTGGGTAGGCAGAGTTCAGTTTCTTTCTTCTTCATTCAGTCTTGTTTGAGACTTTGCTAGATATCTTTGTTTGGATTTTAAGTTAGTAGGACACTGATGGGAATGTTGCTTGTGGCATTGGTGGAATACTCACTGAGGCTTGACTGAAGATATCATTGCCGAGGTACTGAAGATGACCTCCAGTAAAGTTCATAAGGATTAGGTATGGAAGGGGTGGCGTGGCAATCGAAACTGTCATATGGAGGGTGTCTTTCCTAAGGGGGGGGGGGGGCAGGATGTCTGTATGTTTGACAAACTTTTACAAAAAAAAAAGGGCATAACATTCTCCAGCTAATTCCATACCACCCAGATTTAAATCCTATTGAGTTGGTTTGGTCAAAAATTAAAGGATATGTAGCAAGTCATAACATAACTGTTAATATCAAAGTTTTTCAAAGGCTATGTGAAAATAGCGGCCAACATGAATAAAAAAAATTGCAAGGTGTAGGATGGTAAAATTCAGGAAACAGAAGCAGATTATTTTTGACAAGAACACATTACTGGCAATACTAAGGAATAATTTAATATTTTTTTACAAGAAGATATGAAAGTGACAGTGATTACAATGACAATTCTGAAGATGGTAACCTTGGAAATTTTAATATTTACTGTAAAGTGGATGGTGTTCACGCTATTTAATTTAAATAGTTTTATTAATTCTAGCATTTAAAAATATTTCTTTTTTGATGTAATTTCCGCTTGTATTATTTAATATATTTAATCGCTAGCTTACATCAAGTTTTGAATATCTGTTTGAAGATAAAATGGAACATCAGAACTCAATGAAGGTAATACATTTTGAAATTTGATTTACATAATTTTTCACTGAGCCAATTATATTTTAAATAATGCACGCATGCATGCACACACAACTAAATTAAATTAAATTTAAAAATGTAATGTTTAAAATATTAACTTTACACTAAAGTGATTAAAATTTCTAAAAATTGTGTTCTGTGATCCAATAATAACTACTGCAATAAATCTTATGAAGGCCCAATCACCATTAGGTAATGAAGCAAATATTATGCTGAAAGGATAGTAGAATGGTTCGAAGTGTGGCTGTCACCACAAATGGATACACATAATTAACAAAGTAATTAATTACAAATAAATGAACGATTATATTAAAAATAATTTCATTTTGTACCTTTCTAGGTGTGTTTATCCAGGCCAAGTGGCTGAAGTGAGAGTCGCATGATACACCAACTATTTCTGTGTTTATTTTCTTGAATTCATCAATCCTATCACTAAATGCAATTATTTCTGTAGGACAAACAAACGTACTGAAAAAAACAATAAAAATATTTATCAGTAATAAAAACTATCACAATATAATAACCTATAATAATCACACATTTTTTACTTATGTTAACAAATTTGTTTAGATAATGATTTATTGAAACACAGTAATTGACTAAATTACAAAACATTTTACACATTAATATATAATTTTTAACACTAATAGATTTAATTTGAACACAGCAAAATTATGTTCTGTTATAAAAATTTACACTTACTTTGTATACCATATAAAAATTTACTAATCTTGAGAAGCTACATAATCTACTGCACATTAAAAAAAAACCTAAGTACATGTAAGAAATTAACTAATATCAAGGAAAAAATGACTGCTTAAATAAACAAAAATGGCCCTTAGTTTGGACATCCAGACTAAAAATTAAAATTTGATCCCCGAACCAAAATAAGGACTTTCAAAAAATATGTCTAATACTAGTTAATAACAAGTTTAGTGTTTTAGTTTAAATGGAACACCATTCATGAAAAAAGGATTTTCAAAATAGATAAATTATAAATTTTTTCATAATTTCATTATTATCAAAAATAAAAACTGTATTACTGAAATACTGGATCTTCATGCAAGTTAAAACTGAAGAATGACGACACTCCTCTTTTCCTCCTGCCAATACTATCTTGCACCAGAGCTAAAATATTTTTACACCTGGAAAACCTATCCACAGCCTCCACTTCAACATTCACACGAAAGTGGGGTGCTGCTGCAATTTAGTCTTCCACTGGATCAGTGTAACAGTTTTTATGACTAAAAGAACTTTCCAGATGCAATCAAGGACATTACGACTACAAAAGATTTTAATTAGTTACAACTTAATCCCGTCACTGACACTTGAATTTTTATTTATTACATATTATTTGTGCTTTGTGACACTTAACAGTGCAACCAACTAAACAATAACATGACCACTTATAAGAAATTTAACAAAATATACCTTAGGCAAGATAATTAATGATTAACAACAAGCAAACCTCCTCTACATTAGAGCTGGCTACTGATTTGAAGATTAGTTGCTCAGATTCAAATCATTTGTTCTAACTCTGTAAATCCAAATCCCACGTTCTACTATTTTGAATTAATAGTTCTAACAGGAGCTGCAACTTTAAATCATCTGTGGAGACAGTTATGATTTGAATAAACAAACTGAACACAACTACTCTTACTATCTTTATTGCTAATGCTGCACATCAAATCTTGTGCAACTAATCATTCCGTAGCTCACAAATCATGAATCAATTTCAATTTATTTACTGAAACGGCTGCAGTCAATTAGTAATGACATTACCAGAGAGGGGGCCTGTCTGGTGACATAGACTGTAAAGTATTTAATATTTTCAAATATCAAAATGGAGATCATATTAAATCATTAATATCAATGTAAAAGTTAACGACAGATGTAATTAATTTTTACTAATGTTATCATTATTAAAATTTGATCATTCATTAAAATTTAATTGTGCCCAGACTTCGGTACTTGCGCACATAAGAAAATACTTACAAATCAAGAGGGTAAAAGAATAGAACAAGATATTTCCCTTTAAAATCCGATAACTTAATCTCCTTGAAATCATTATCTACAACAGCAATTCCTTCAAACTCAGGTGCTAGTTTCTGTACTCGAGGACCTCCTAAAAACAAGAATAATAAATTAAAAATTATTGCATACAAAAATGACTTCGCTGTATTGCAACTTAAAGAAATTTCTGAACATATCTAAATCACTAAGATCTGCACATTTGTGATTGGTACAACTGTACTAAGTACATTTTTGCCAGTATACTGCATACAACCACAAAGAGAAAAAAATCATAAATATGTCAATACATTTTAAATTGGTTTAAACTTTCTTTGCTGAGTTAATCTTCAATATATTTAAAAAAAAAAAAAAAAACAGTATATATTTCAAATAGATGAAAAAACCATGCAAGGTCTACAAAATCCCATGAAACAAAAAGTAGAAAAGTATGTAACAAAGAAGAAATATATACTTTCTCTTGCAGAAGATTCAACACATATTTACTGTAGGGTGATGACAAACATACTAAGAAGGTGAATGATGATTGATTTTTACAATCATAAACCAATGGATTTCAATCCGCTGACCTTACCAGTGAAATTAAATATAATGTATTCTGATATTCTGTGAAATTACACTCAACAAATTCCTCATTTTCTACTACAATTTTAACATTTTTCCCATATACAACTCCTTATAAAACAGTATCTCTGCATCCTTAATAACATTCATTATCTTCATAATATTCACTCTCTTTCTAACACAATACTTTTATTGAACAATTAAAGTTTGAGAATTTAACAACTCATAATAGTCACATGTTAAATACAACCTTTCTATACCGTATATTATACAGATTCCATAAATTTGAACAAAGTTGTTCCTAACCTGTTCCAGAGTTCGCAGAAATGTCTTGGCACAAGAACTCATCTCAACAAAATTTCTGGATTATAAGTAAATTATAATATTCTGTGCGATACTATATGTTCTTTTAAATCCAACCATAGTAATTTCTATTTAAATAAAAACTCTAAAATCTGTTCTTCTGATATATTGCATTCTTCTATTTTAATACTCCTCCTTTAATTCCTCAATGGCCTCCTTTCTCTCATATTATATTATCTTTGTTTTATTCTGTTTATTTTCAAATTAAATTTTTCCACTGTATCAATATCACTTATTGTTAACACATTTTGTGTTAAGTTTGATTTTTCGGTTTTATTATTTGTTTATTTTTTATGGTTGTTGCCTGTCCCTG
>JAAAKQ030226517.1:0-11358 GCA_010016005.3 Zanna intricata | reverse complement strand
CACACACACACACACTAGTTCAAAATCCTTACCACTAAATCCAGGAGTGAGATAAGAAAGTCGTTTAGAATATTTATTGGGTAACTCCTGAAGTGCAATACCTTTAAGATGTTGTTCAAATATCTGTCTACGTTCATCCATTACAGGTAGGTCAATCATTATATGTCTGTCAAACCGACCAGGTCGAAGTAATGCCTAGAATAAAACATACTAATATCATTGTTTAATTAAACATCAATTTAACTAGGTTAGATGAAACTTATGAAAGATATAGGAAACAATTTCCTTATAAACGGTTTTTAAAGTTTGTATCTATGACTCACTGTCATTTTAATCTGTTATATGCAATTTCAGTTCTTTGCTCTTGCATAATGCATGACACTTCTGTTAAAAATTAATTAATGTTACTTTAAAATTTTGTAAAATTCTATAATATTTATTGAACTTACCACTTGAATCTAATTTATCAGCAACGACAATATGGGAGTTATATTTTTAATTATATTAATATAAACAATCTAATACAGAATATTAAGACAAGTCATATCTTACTTTAATTTTATGCTACTTATGCATGTACTTAAGCAGGATTCTGTGTAAATATTCTGTACTAGGTGGTTTATATTAATAGAATTTAAAATGTAATTTAACAGTTAAGAAGAATAATTTGAATCTTAAAAAGATTAATTTCAATAAAATAATGTGGAAGTTATCAAGAACATCACCTTATCAAGAACATCACCGCGGTTAGTAGAAGCCAGCATTAAAACACCTCCAGTTGAAGCCATACCATCCATTTCTACTAACAACTGATTTAATGTCTGTTCTCCTTCTCCCATGGCTCCATCCATTTGGTTGATACCTGAACTTCGTTTACGACCAATTGCATCGATCTCATCAATGTAAATAATGCAAGGTGACCTTTTCCTACCTTCTTTGAACAAATCCCTGTTAAACAATTAAATCACATTAATACAACATATTTTTAGACATTATCATTTCTTATTACAATAAGGCCTTTCCATATACATAAATTTTTCCAAAGCTTAAAATTAAAACCTTTTGTAATTAACCTTAAAGTTAAAAGGTAGTGTGTCCATTGCTTTAATACAAAAAAAAAAAAAAAAAAAAAAATAATCACTTCTTCAGTTGTAACAACACTAAGCAATTTATTAGTTTTTAAATAATGTGGTAGGTACACTGACCAAAAAAAAAGAAGTTCATCCTTAAAAGCACTGTTTATATTCCTAAACATAATATTTTTCTAGATGTTATTTTGATTTCTAGATGTATTTTGTTATTCTTCAGTATATATTTTCTGTTATTAAGAATTACATAACAGCAAACAATAGTCATAGTCCATGCCATAAAACAATTTAAAAATATCTAATACATACTACAGTTTTCAAATCACTGTCATTTTCATTTGAAAAATTGTTAATTTTATCTTAATTTGTTAGTAATTATAAAAGATACAAAAATATAAATAAATAAAAATTAAGAAATATTAATCTCTCAATTTGAGACAAACTGGTATAAACATAACAGAAGGTATAGGTATTTGTTATCCCTTCATAACAGAAGGGATAACAAATCTGTGACATGTGTAAGTACTTTAGATACCAATCAGAGTTATTACATTTATTCTAATGATATTCACTTAATTGCCAATCCCTATGGAGGAAGGAAGATATCAAATGTAGGGATGAATATCATATTAAATGGATTTGAGATGCTTGGCTTTGTGTAGAAGGCAGGGAAGACACTTCACTCTTCTCTTTCCATAATAAGCCTCTCTCTTTATCTGTTTAGCCTCCGGAACTACCGTAAGGTATTACTTCAGAGGATGAATGAAGATGAAGTCTATGTATAATAAGCCATAATAAGCCTGGCATTGAGCAGTTGTTATTCATGAGAATAGTTATATCATTTTTAGAATTTGTGACTGATGCCAGATATCTACTTATAGTGTGGTTATACATTATACCACCAAACATACATACAATAATCATAACAAAAATCCTACAAATGTTGACCAAAAATGCTGTTTAAGGAAGCAGAAACTGTCTGCATTTTTTTTAAGTGGTGATACCTTGCTTAAATTTAGGTTTTTATAATAAATGCTTTAAATCTTTCCTTTTACCAGGCTTTCAAAGAATTTGGTTCTCAACCTGACCAATATGTACTTGTTTATACTACATTCAAGACTTCATCTTAAATAAGAGATGCAGGTTTCTGGAAAAAAAGAGAAATAACATGGAGAAGCTGCTTTGAGTATGAACTAATGTTCTGTAGAATGCTAAAAAATGTACTCTTCTTAGAATGCATCTTAATAAAAATAAGAAAAGGAATTCCAATAACTGAACTAAAAGGATTAAGAACAATAACTATTACCAATCATGAAACTAAAGCACTGGAATGGCAGAATATATGTTTTGTTTTATCCAAAATTTCTTTAGAATTTTTGCTGGAAAATACTTTTAATAGCAAAATATGTAGGCTACAAATCATTATGATATAATAATCCAAAATTAAACAATTAACATACAAATTTTAAATATCTTGAAATTATCTAAGTACACACTTTTTTGTTTTAAAAAAGTCCGTCATAAGTTTTACTTCAAAGGCTTGAAAATTCATTAAAAGAAAATTTACACGCACATGCACACGCACACACACGCAGAATTAATATGTATGTATATAAATATAAACAATCTAGTACAGAAAATTGAGATTCCTTAATTTTACCATCAAAGTACTTTTTGCATCCACCAAAGTACTCGTACAATAAATTAATATGCAATTTTCATTACAATATTACAGTAATGTAACATTACACCTTTTAAATGGTTTAGTTCAGTGTTTTTAATTTTTAATAACTTTTTATTATACATTTTAATTAAATAATTCAATCATGACTGAGGATGGGGGATTCCATGAAAGGACTTTCATGATAAAGTTAAAGTAAGGTATGTCTTATCTCAATACTCTGTACTAGGTGGTTTATATTAATAGAGTGTAAAATATAATTAACAGTACGGAGGAGTAATATAAATCTTAAAAAGATTTAATTTAATGAAAAAAAAATTACACATTATCATTTATACATATACAGAAGGATTTAAATTAAGAACTTCTTTCTCATTTTACATATAGATTAAAAAATTAAGTTAAATTATCACAACATATATTTTAGATAATTAAACAGATTATCATGCTTGAGGATATTATACTACATTATAAAATGAATTACCTTACCCTTGCAGCTCCTAAACCCCCAATCATTTCAATAAATTCTGAACCATTCATGGATAAAAATGGTACATTTGATTCAGTTGCAACTGCTTTAGCAAGTAGAGTTTTTCCACATCCAGGAGGTCCAAGTAACAATGCACCTTTAGGTACCTTATAGAATAAGAAATTCATAACGTTTGCAATTTATTAAAACATAAACAACTGAATTACATGTAAATAAAATACAATGAAATTAAAATACAATAAATAATCAAGAAAAATGAAGAAATATAAAAACATATACAATCAAAAATGTGTTAATTAAAAATCTAAAACCATTTTGTCTTAAACATTCACAATTAGTAAATACAGAGAAAAAGTATATATAAGAACATTATTAAAAAAGTCACATAAACAAAAAAGAAATGCAATAAAATATATTAATTGAAAAACAGCAAGCACCAAAAACAATATAAAAAGAGTATTTTCAAAAATGAATACGAATGAGGAACCAACATATCTTGTAGCTGTCATGAATAAATTTATTAAAATAGCTTTCTCTGCAAGTATTTGAATCATAAGAACATTAAACAGCTATTCCTACTTTAAATTTTGTTCATCAAAGATGTCTGCTTGATTTGTTTCAAGTTAATGATATTATTATAATATTAGAGATAAGTTTCAACTTTTAACTTATGTAAGAGGTGTGCACCAAGTCATGGAGAGCAACCTAAATTGGAGGTTTCAGTGGCTTAGATATTTTTAAACTAAATTTATTGTTTCTACGGAATAACCTAAAATAACATTTGTTTGTAATTTTTTCTTTTTTTATGTTTTATAATCTTTCATAATTATTACTTCTTTATCAATTAATATTTTTATTAATTTTATTTATTTATTTAATTTACCTATATTTTTTTATTATTTTTCCCCACTGTATACTGATGAAAAAAAAGAGAAATAATGTGGAGAAGCTGCTTTGAGTATGAACTAATGTTCTGTAGAATGCTAAAAAATGTCCTCTTCTTTGAGAGCATCTTAGTAAAAATAAGAAAAGAAATTCCAAAAATTGAAATAGAAAAATGAAGAACAATAACTATTACGAGTCAGTCATGAAACAATAAAGTTAAATTACCAGTCATTGTTTAACAACAACAAAAAAGTGATGTAAAAAAAAAAATTATCTAGTTCTGGATTTTATTAAAAATTTTAATAGTTTTTAAACATTTTTAACAGTCTTTTCAATGTAATCTCATTTTCCAGTTTAATAACATAAATAATACAAAACAATCTTAAATGAATCTTTTCTCCAATAATATGGTATTGTATTGAGGAGAGATGCTTTTAACAATGGAAGTACTAGAACAAGAGAGAAAATGAAGGAAGTAAATTGACAAAAAAATTGATAAAAACAAAAAATCCAGTAATAACAACTATGAAGGGCAATAGAAAGAATTTCTAAAATAATGTAGGAGAATAGAAAACATTTTGTTTGAACAAACAAAAAGGTTTTCGGCTGCTTTTACTGCAGGTATAAATACTGTAGAGAACCACCAAACATTGGAACAATATGAGGACAGTGTACAATATAATATTTGAAGATTGTGTGCAGTTACAAACAAATAAAGAGTATATTTTAAGCATTCAGTTTTGGGACAGTATTCATGTCTGCAGTTATGTATGAGAAGCTGTTCAATGTATTCGTTGTAAACTGAAGACAAGATCACATTATTTGTTGATAGAAGTGTAAGCTAGCTAGTTTCCTTTTTTAAATATTATAATTAACTCTGATAAAGCTAATTTTAGATTTTGTAATGTTATTTCAGAGTCATAATTATTTGTTAATTTTTGTATTAATTTGTATTAGCTATTATAAAATTTGTAGTAAATTCAATATTATGTTTGCAATATACTGCACTTTGTAAGAATTTTAATTATGTGCTACCCTTGTTGAACTGATATACATGACAGTATATTTAGTTTCATAGAAACTCTATGAAACAAGTTATTTTCTAAGGGGTAATTGAGAATTTCACGTGTGCACAAAATTAGCAATTCCACTTATTCTTGGTTTGCAGCCAAGCTGCATAAAAATAAGATTGTAATAATGGTAATAAGTGCAATTACCTTCAAATCTCTACAAATATTTTCTCCATTCATATATTGCATGTTGAAGCTTTTGTTCATCTCAACTTTTCATATTTTTCTTTCATATTAGCAGAATGAGCCACATACTGATAGGAATTTATTGCCATTATTAAGAGGCACAACTTTTAAATTAACTTTAGAGGAATTGAAGAATAGTGCCATTCTGTTAGGTTATATTCATTACAAAGTGTCTCCATAAGAGAAGAAATGACATTACAAAACACTAAAACATTTTCTTCAGAAAAATAGTCTTTAAATTCAGAATGATAATTATGTTAAGTATATATATCTTTGTATTCTTTTGAAGAAGATTCCATCCTTTTAGCCAGGCAGCAAGCATTTCAGACTTTCTTTTGATATCTAATCTCATAAGAGATTAAGATTTTCTTCAGTCAGTAAATGAGGCTCAGATAAACTGCTTTGTTCAAAACAGTATCTCCAGAATCTGTTTCTTTTCTTCCTTACTTCCATCAGATTCTGAGCTTTCTTCATCTAATGTCACATGTTCTGGAGGCTTTGGTATGAGCAATTCTTCACAGTGTGGAACTTGTCCATTGCAAATTGCAAGTTAGGGTAAACCATTCTTTTTGTTTAGTTATGAATTTTAGACTTTGAATTGCATGAAATAAAAAATAACAAACAAATGTATATTTTAAACATATTTAAAACATTATTTTACTCTTTATTGTTAGTTATTTTACAGTCCAAACAATAAAGAGTAAAATAGTTAATGATGCCGTTAAGACGGGCGAGTTGCTTACACAGCTCTGATTGGGTGAGAACTAAACTTGAGCAAGCTGCATATCCGCACCACTTGAATGGCAGTAAGAGCGCAAACATACTGGCCACCAAAAAATATATTTTTTAAATAAGACTAATTATTTTAAATGTTCATCAGAGAAAGAAAATCATTAGTCAAAAAACCAAACATTTATAAATAGTTAAACAAAAAGTAAATAAAGTTATTTAGGATTATCTGACACTGGTAATTTGCAAAGTATATTGATTGACATCTTAAAGACGTCTTGATTATTAATGCAATGTCACAACATGAACAAATTTGTCAGAACCAGGATGAGTTTTTTTGACTGCAGCTAACTTCCATCACAAAAGTGGTATATTATCTTCTTTAACAACTACTACGTCACCGACCTTGAGGTTAAATTGTTCAGCTGTCCACTTCTGATGTTGTTTAAGGGAGTTCAGCTAATTAGCTGACCATTTCTGTCATGTCTGTTGTCATTTGCTGAACTCGTTGCCATTGGTTCAACCTGTTAACAGCTAAGTCAGTTAAGTTAGGATCAGAAATTGCTGTTAGGGGTTCTCCTGTAAGGAAATGTCCTGGAGTTAGATAGGATATTTCTAAAGTATTATCTGATAATTTGGTTAAAGATCTTGGGTTAGGACAGGTTTTAATCTGTGCTAATAAAGTAGTGATTTCTTCAAAGTTAAGGAACTATTTCTGGCTATTCAGCGAAAATGATATTTCATCAATCTAACGGCAGTCTCTCACAGTCCATCAAAATTTGGTAGTGGGGAGGTATGAAATGCCTTTGACAAGATTCAGTCATTGACCAAGTTGATAGCTTGTTGCCCTTTATTTTGATAAAATTGTTTAAATCCATTCGTTAAGGGCACCAATAAAATTAGAACTGTTATCACTATAGATATTGGCACATTTACCTCTACGAAACATAAATTGATGTAGTACAGCTATAAAAGCCTCGGTAGTTAAAGCACTGACTAACTCTAGATGAATTGCTCGGGTGACAAGGCAACTGTTACATAAGCCTTAGTTTTTGTTTTAGAATAACGTGTTCCTGTTTTAATGAAGAGCAGACCAGCATGGTCCATGCTAACATTAAGGAAGACTCAACATAGGTGAAGTCAAGGCAGTAAATTTCCCATTAATTGAGTGTGATTATTTGAGTTCAACTTAAAACATGTAATGCATTTATGAAGAACAAGCTTGATTAAACGTCTTGTATTTGGAATCCAGTATTTTGTATGAACTGATGCAATCACCAATTCTGGATCTGCATGAAGTAGTCTGAGAAGTTTATGTTCCATAAGTAGGCAGGTAAGATGATTTTTAGGTGACAATATTATTCGATGTTTAGCAGAGAATGAAGTTCTGAATGCTGCAGGCATCCTTCCACTTTCAATATGTTGTTCTAGTTAATAAAAGGATGTAAATCTCAAATTTTTTTTTAGATGGTAGTGATGTTCCATTAGACAATGTTAAAATTTCTGTATTGTAGCTTAACCGTTGTGCTAATTGAATACAGATAGTTAACGCATTTTTTAGCTCGGATGGAGATAACAATAGACTACGAATTGAATTTTTAGATGATCTACAATTATTTATAAATCTTAAACAATATGCGTTTAAGACAGCATAATTAAAGACTGCAGACAGGATAATTTTGAAAAAAAATTGTCATCTTGTATAGTAGTCATTAAACACTTGTTTACGTTCAGGAATTTCTTGCTGTTCAAATGATGCTTTTGGCACAGTTTGCCAGTTCAATTCATTGCTTAGAAGCCAATCTGCACTACACCACCAAAGTGAGTTGCTAATGAGATCTTTAGGCACGCCTATAGAAAGTAGGTCTGTAACACTGTGGTTTCCAGGAACATGATTCCAGTCTTCGATAGATGTATTTTGTTGAATTATACTTACTCTATTAGCTACAAACGTTACAGTGTTAAGCTACAATATTTTACAAGTTATTATGATGGGTGCCAACAATCCTAAAGGATCAAAAATTGATGAAATGATTCCTAAAACTTTCTTTTAGTAAATTTCTTGGATAAATTTTCGACTTTGAATTCACTAACTATTTGAAACTGACCATTAAACAGTTGCCACAATAAGCCTAAAGCTTTATGGTGTCACTACAATCAAAGTTTCAGGAATGAGATGTCCCACAAAATTCTGCTGGAATAGTGTCTAAAAGTTTACTTGAGTTAATTGACCATTTTCTTAATGGAAAACCTCCAGACTCTAATAGTGCTTGAAGGTCTCTTTGAAGAGAAATAGCTTGATGTAAATCTTCTGCTCCAGATAAATCATGCTGAAGAATCTCTGCAGCTTGAGGATATTTGTCGGCTTCTTCTAAAGCAAGTTGCCTTAAACACCTGGTCGCTAAAAGCGACGCTGATGCAGTCCCATATGTGACATTAGTTAATTGATACTCATGCATAGATTCATTGCTAGACTTTCTCCACAGAATGCACTGAAAGTTGTAGTCACCAGGATCTATCCTTTATCTGGCGATAAATTTTGCTAATAATGGCTATAAATGCGATTTTGTGTGTATGAAACCGTAACAAGATAGAACATAAATCTAGTTCAATCATAGGACCGTCTCTCAGTAGGTCATTTAATGAAATATTGTTGAGATGCGTCCAAGACAACTCGAGTTTTGGTTGATGTGCTTAAGGTTTTAAAAACGGCATGATGTGGCAAATAGTAACATAATTCATTATTGTTAGGTGGTTCGGCTAATTTCATATGATCTGAGGATTCATATTCGTTAAGAAACTTATGATAATCTTTCTTTGATTATCACAGTTCAGTTTTTTCTGTAAGAAATCTAGTCTTGATTGAGCTGTTGGTTTTGATTCACAGAGAACTGAAAGTTTTTTAATTAATGGTAACTTTACAATAAAAAGGCCAGTTTCATCTTGTAAAGAATTTTCAATGAAATGTTTTTCACACTTTCTCATATTCTGACCATGTAGGTCTGCTGACTTCCTCTATTTGCCAAAATCTCTGCATTTGATTATCTAGTGATTCTCTTTGTAAGGTGAGTAAATTACGATTAATTGAACTGGACTTATCTGAACCTGGTGACTTTAACTACTCAGTTATTCACCGCTTATGATCCATCCTAATTCAGTATTTTGAAGGACGGGAAAGCCTCCTTCACGAGTAAGTTGCTCCATACGTAAGATTTTCATAAATACTTGAGCACCTAACAATAGGTGATATTTTGTGGTTTGTTAAAAGCTGGGTCAGAAAGGTTAAGATTTGAGGTATATTCCACAGGTAAAAATCAATTTTGGATGCGAGCAAATTAGTAGTTATTTTTGGTAAAATATTGTAATTTAAAGTCATAGCAAAATTAGAATGAAAAGATTCTACATGAATAAACACACTAAATTTAGGTTCTGAGGCAAGGCTATTAAATGATTCAATTGGGACTGGGTTCTTAAAACTATTTAATTTTAATTTCTGCATTAGTTGTTCTGATAAAAATTAACTTCAGAGCCACTGTCAAGAAGTGCTTGACAGACTTATAGGTTACCAAACTTATCGTGAATTTTTACGATAGCAGTAGCAAGTAAAATTTGAGGTCGTTTCTTGTGAAATGCATGAAAATTGGTTTTAGGTGGATATTTGTCTGGTTTTTGGCAGACATTATCTTGCTGCAGTATTTATTTAGTTTTAGGTTGAGCTTCATTGAAATGGAGGCGGGAATGATTCTGAGCTGCACATTTAAAACATACAGATGTTGATTTACAATCCTTGTAAGCATGATTGGATCTCAAGCAATTAGTATATAGATTGTTATGTTTAACTAAACTAAATCATTTCACTGTAATGATAAATATTTAGCACATTTATAAATTAAATGACCCTTGCTACAAATTATACAATCTTAATTTATTGATCTTAATTTATCGGTTGTGAACATGCTTCACTGGTCAAACAATTATTTACTAATTGTTCAGTTTGACATTTTCTCTCTAGAAATTTAATTACTTTATTCAGGCTAGGAATCTCTTGCTTGTCACAAGTTGACTCAAATTTAGTACAAGTGGATTTATCAAGTCTATCAAGGATTAGTTAAGTTAATAATTCTTCCAATGAAGTAGGTACCTTTAATGCTAGAGTGGCATTTCTATTGTTAGTTACATTATTAATAATGTGTCTCAATTCAACTGATATGCCTTTGTTAGCTGACTGCATTGTTAATAACATTTTAACATGCTTAGTGACAATTAGTTTTTATTGTCGTAATGATCACATAGTGCCTTATATGAGTGGTTGAAATTAACATCTGTAATTGGAATGTTCTGTATGAGTTCTTTAGCCTCTACCTCGAGAGAGTCAAGGAGATAATGAAATTTTTTAATGTTACTTAAATACTTGTTTATTTTAAGCCAAATGATACCATTTGGTGTAACCACCGGAAAACGATGGTATCTTAATTGCTGGAAAATAAAAATATTCATTGTTTAATTGGACTAAAGTTTTGTTATTGTCATGGATTGCAATCAAATGCCGTTCTTGTTTAACTTAATAATCCTATGCCTATATTGTTTCAAAACGGGAAGATAAATTATCATAGAGATCTTCAAAATCGATTCTATAAGATGGCTGGTCATCTGTGTCTTCTATTCCTAATTTACTTTGAATACTATTAAATCCTTTAGAATGTCCGGTAATTTCAGATATTTTGTATACAGTAACTGGGTATTAGAATGGTTTTTAGAATCGTCTAAAAATATGTTGGTTCTTTTTAAAATACCTTTAATTAGGCCTCTTCGTTTAATAACTTAGTATTTTTCGATTTCATCCATATCGATTTTATTGTAACGTTAGATTTAGTACAATAATAAATGGGATGTGGTTAGGATTAAATTCGTAATAGCTGAAATATTATAGGGGATGTAAATAAAATTATTAGGTCAGTAATTTTAAATAAAGAAATAAGTAAATTAAATAAGGAAATAAGTAAAGTATGACCACATAAGGATGAAATTAATGATTGATTGGAAAGAGACGGAAAGACTTGGTTATGTAATATTACATAAACATCACGTCTTAACAGACGATAAGAACTGCTACGGTTAAGGCTTAGTTCACACGATAAGGTATCGGTTCGGCGTTTTGCCTGATCGTTTATTTTGCCGAATCGAATGCTGTGTTCACACGATACGGTTTGGATTAAGTTTTTTGCCTGA
>JAAAKQ030226473.1:0-11359 GCA_010016005.3 Zanna intricata | reverse complement strand
ATATATATATATATATATATATATATATATATATATATATGTATATATGTATATATGTATATATGTATATATATATACATTTTTTTTCTACTAAAAAATTAATTGTAATAGAGATATAAAAACAGATTACATATATGGATTAAAAATGTATAGAAATTGATATCTCAAATATATAGCATGATACATACTATTAATGTTATCAAATTGCACTGAAATTACAATACGATTTTTTTTTCCGAAACTAAAAAAAGAAGTTTAACATCAATATACGAAAAGTATATAGTTTAATCATTTCATTAATGATTCATTATAAATTGAGATATGAAAAATAGTGAATCTAAAGTTACAATACGTTTTAATGGTATTTTTAAAACGAGTAAAATAAATTAAATATCTTTATAACAACTTTTTAATATGAAATGAACGCGGCATGATTTTAGTATGATATGATTATTAAGAAAATGTGATATACAATACTGGTACATTACAGTACATACTTTAATACGATATACAGGATTAACTAAGGCTTATATTAGCTTGCTGCATTATAAATGTATCTTACATTGATTGCCTCGTTGTTTTTTTACCTCTGTTTTATTTTTGTATCGATGATTATAATGAAATGATAGTGATGATAATGACGATAATGATAATGATGATGGGATATGGGAGTAATTTTTGTTTTAATGAAACGTTAGATCGATACTGTGACCGGGTCATTTCCCACGCACCAAGATATGGTTAGCATAAAGCCTGGTTGGTGTTCATTTATTCTACTACTTATTTCGTTCCTTGTAGGTTATTTAAGTTATGTATTATCTATGATCATATCATTAGATAACTAAATCTTGAACATTTATGTTATATTTTACACTTTATTTATTATTTAATTTTTTTTTCCATATTTATATTTTATAACAGTAAATTTTAGGTATATTTTTAAAGTAATTAAACTTTTTTTTTTTTTTTTTAGTCAAACTTATTTTGTTCGTCAAAAATTCTAATCTACTTATAGAAATCTGTCAAATTATTTACATGTTAATCTTACACATCCGGCCAATGGAAAAAAACAACAACAAAGTTTAAATATTATAATTTTATAAAAATCATAACCACAGAAATCATCACGAAATTGGACAAAATAATTACAGCTATTTCTTATTTTACAGAGTAAAAAGATTATATTATTTATATTGAGAAAACGTCAAGTACATTCCTGATATAACACATATTGATAAACTCCTTTTATTAATCGATTAATAGATCATTAAAAAGCATCCATAATACATTTTTTTTTGCGATTACAAATAATTTGGGAGTATCCTGCTTTATTGCGTAAGGTAAAGTGGTGTAGATAGTCTATTTAACATTTATAAAGTAAAATTTATTTAGTACTTTCTGATTAAACGGAGGCCACCTCAAAACAGCGTACTGCAACTGTAACATTATGTATGTTTGCTATCTATGTTGAAGAAAATAATTTTCTTAATAGATTGACGATCAATGTTAAGTTATAAGGTTAAGTAAAATTAAGTTTAAATTTAGATTAAGTTAAGTTAAAGTCTCTCTTCTTCTGTTTAGCCTCCTAAACTATCATAAGATATTACTTCAGATTTTGAATGAGGATGATATGTATGAATGTTAATGAAATGTAATATTGTAAAATTTCAGGTCGACCATTCCTGCGAAGTGTGGTTTATTGAAACCCAATTACCAAAGAACACCGGTATCCATGATCTAGTATTTAAATCCGTATAAAAGTAATAACCTTTACTAGGATTTGAACCTTAGAATTCTCGACTTCGAAATCAGCTGATTTATGATGTCGCATTAACCACTAGATCAGCCCGGTCGGCTAAAAAGATCAAAAAACAAAAACAAAACGCAGATAAAAGCATAGGGACACAACTCACCACTATTTAGATTCGTATCTATCTGAATAAATGTAGGGATCGGCGGTCGGTGGCAACATATTGAACGAGTTTCTCGGCGACATCGTTTTGGGACTCTATTCAAACACAAAAGTAGTTTGTAAAATTTCGAAAATTTTGTATGATATTAATAAAGACTTATACTGTGTGAACATGTTTCAGTTTTTTAAAAACATAATTCTTCCTTCTGAAACCAGGTGGCCCCCGTTTAATAAAAAAGTACCATTTATTTTCTATTAATCACGTGAATAGCATCCCATTAATAACAAAGATAAAATCTCTGTTGCCAATAAAGCAAAATTTCTGTGTTTCATTAAATGATAAGTTATTTTTTTGGGATTATCAAATAATATACTTATATAATAATTACTTTTACATAATATACTTCGTTAGATTTGGAATAAACTAACTTTTTCCGATTAACAAATCGGTTAATAGTTAATTTACCGATAAACAAATAAAAGTTTTTAAATAACTTTGTAGAGAATTTAATTCCAAGAAAATTAATTGATTCCTTTTGAAACAAAATCAAACCGTACTCTATTGCTTTAAAGCGAGGCAATAAAACATTAAGTTTGCCATCATTGTTAAATAATTATTATGCTTACCGTATTAAGACTTAAAACGGACTGATTTTAAGATCATATTTGGCGTCCATAATTATAAATCGTGTAAACCGATATGTTAATTTTTCCTAGTTTATATTTGTTATTTGAAACCTTTGTTTTAAAAAAAATAATCCCTTATTCTTGAAAAGTAAAAATATCTACTCACACCAAACCAGACAACAGAAAGGTTTTCATATAACTCAAAACAATATTTCGGCTTGCGAGAAAATGCTTTATTGTGCTTCCGTTACAATTTTAAATAAATTCCCAAACCATTTAAAAATCTTCCCATCAAGTTATTTAAAATGCAATTAAAATTTTTTTTAAACAGTAATACTGTATCGATGAATTTTTAATTAATACTAATTTAGAACAAAGCATTGCATTTAAAAAAGCATACGTAAAAGCATTTAATCTAAAAACATTTATCTAAAAAAAGCATTTAAAAACATTGCATTTAAAAAACCCTGGAAATTTCCGAATCCTGTTCAACGTGTACATAATTAAATAACAGAGTTATTTCAAATTGCACGAAAATTTCAAGGGAGATGATTCTACAGCCAAAAATAAGAAAAAAAGTTCTTATAACATACCTAAACGATTCCTTACCGAGTTTCTGTTCGTGAAATATTTAGCCTGCTTCCTGCTATCTCTATGAAATTAAATCGTACTAAAAATTTTGGGGGTACAAATCGAGGGATAAATTTGGTACTTTTTTATGGTTTTTAATTTTAAAAATTGAATAAAATTGGTCTCAGACATATATCTTACTTAGATTTTATGAAAAACGGGATAAAACGTAAATGTTTTGTCGGAGAATATGCTTTGTTAGGTTTTGTATAAATCACTTTGTTAATTTACCGATAAACAATTAAAAGTTTCTAATTAACTTTGTAAAGAATTCAATTCCGGTAAAATTGATGAACATAACATCTATTAAAATTAAATATAAATTTTAGAAGTTGAACTGTTAATTTGAAACAAAACAAAAACTGGATCGGAAAAGTGATACGATTTTAAACAGAACAATTTTCATCAATGTTTTAACAACATAACATAAATGAAAACAATAAAATAGATTTAAAAAAAAATAATAATAATAAGAATCACATAACTTTTAGAAAAAAATTATATGTATCAAAATGGTTACTTGATAAAGCTGCAATATATTTTCCAAACAGTTGCTCAATGTTTTTTTTTGTTTAACCTCCGGAACCACCATTAAGTTATATCTTCAGAGGATGAGATGAATGAATTTTAGCGAGTGTGAAAAATGCCATGCCTGACCGGGATTCGAACCCGGGATCTCCGGGTTCGAAAGGTTGAGACGCTACCACTTAGCCACGGAGGCCGGCAATTGCTCAATGTGGCCGCCATCCTGTTCAACGTATAATTCAGCTGGTATATTAATCTTAATAATAATATAGCTTCTATCATACGATGTCTCAATTTTTATTGTGTGCTAATAAGAGCGGAATAACTAACGACTTCATCCAGTCCCAAAGGAAAAAGTCCCCTGACGTGAGATCGGGAGAGATCCGTTTCGACCAAGCAATTGCTTAATAAATGTGGTTAATAAATTAAAAAAAGAAAACATGGAGATATCTCTGATCATAATGCAAGAAATAAACATAATATTTATATTGAACAAATAATTTAAACTTCTTTTAAATGCACTGATCGTATATTGGGCAAAGTTAACATGAAAAATTAATTAATTATAAATTGAATTTAAAAGATTATCAAAGTAATGTTTAATTGATAAAAAATTCTGATAAATGGACGAACTCCTTTTAAGATGGAACTTAGATTTACATAACTATAAATTAGTTTTAATTTTTTGATTTTAATCGTTCTACACTTTGAAATATTTGGAACTTTAAAAAAGTCAGTAGAAAATTAAGATATGTAAAATAGGTAAAAAAAATGTTTATTTACTTTTTTAAAAATATAACTTAATTTGAAAGAACATATGGACCCATAAGTTGACAATAAAAATTATGTCAAAGAAAATACATATACACATACTCTCTCTCTCTTTCTTTGTGCGCGCGCGCGTCTGTGTGTGTGTGTGTGTGTGTGTGTGTGTGTGTGTGTGTGTGTGTGTATATATATATATATATATATATAACGGATTCACGAAAAATGTAACTCTTTTAGTATATATCTAACGGTGAGAATAAAGAAGAAAATTAAAAATACATGTTCCGAATCGCTTCGTTAGCGAATGAAGCCTAGCGAAAGATTTCGCCCTGATTTTTTGCACATTTCGGTAAAAATTAAGCCAGAGTATAAATCTTGGGAACAAAAATAAAGGTTAAATATAGTGATTTTATACGAAATATGACCTGAAAAATAAAAAAAAAAAAAAAAAATTGGTTTCAGAAATGTATTTTTAATAGTTTTTGAGAAATCTGGTTTAAGGACAAAATATTGGTGTCGATAAACATATTATTTTATGTTTGGCATAAAATAACTTAGTTAAATGAATAATAAACACATAAAAGTAAAAAAAAAAAAAACTTCTAAAGAATTTGGTTTTGAGTAAAATGGTACGAATAAGTTTTCAGAAACTTAATATAAAATAAGAATTTCAAAGTTTCAAAGATTACTAAAAACAAAACATATTAAAATGTTCATACATATAATGTATATATATATATATATATATATATATATATATATATATATAAAAAACATAATAATTTACTCTGGAATAATTACTACAAAATTATTTGTTTTAGTCCTGTGGCAAACTACCAAAGTAAAAGTTTTTATTACTCATAAAAGTTTTGTATTTTTATCGAGGTTTAAGTAGATTTAGCAGGAGGTGTACCTGAAAATTTTCCACTATAAGAGAATAGTGGATAAACTCTACGGTTTCACGGATAAATTTTAGAGGTAGAAATTAATACATCAATCAGTCAATAATTAAAAAAAAATTAAATTTTCAAGGCATAAATTTTGTTGAATTTTTTAAACTAATTTAACAATGAAATTAATAAGTTTAAAAAAAAATTAAATCCTCTTCTATATTGTATTATTATTAATAGCATAATTATTTGATTAATAGTTTATTAAACTTATATATTTTTTAAATTTTTGTTTTGTTTTTTCTTTGAAGTTTTAGAAGCATCGACTGCTTTGGTCATTAGCCCCATCCACTCTAAGAAAGAAAAAAGAAAAGAAAAAAAAAATAGAACCATTACTTCCAGTATTTCTAATTCACAGAATTTTCTTTACATGTGGTATTATCTGAAATCAATCTCTATTTACTCATATTACTATCATATTACGTATTTACAATCTCTGTTTACTGTATTTACTCATTTACTTTCATGTCTGCCTCTTTACTACCTAGGCTTTCCTTTTGGCCAGCTTTTCTTAGATTTTTTCTCCATACGTCGTATGGCATCTACCTCAGAAGAAAGTGTTTCTGAGGCCTCAAACATGTCATCGTCATCTCTCCCAGAAGTGAACAATGCTCTTCTACTATCGTCAGTCGAGACGTTAGGTTGCGAGACTGGTGAAACTGGCACTCTCACCATTTCAAGGCACTGACTGAGAGCCTTTCTTACTTCGGCTTCAATATCAATGTATGAGGGGGATGATGTGCCCGCTATCTCTTTGTAAGTTCTTTGCGGTTTTGGAGGCTCTGTAGGTGCGTGTATTGCAGCGTCTACATCTGAGGGTATCTCGTCTCTCTCTTCCACTTCCATTGGACCATTACACTCAGTCTCTGTATGCGTTTGTGCCACACTCTCCTTCTCCGTGTTGCTAACCGTCGGAGCGACGAATTTCGTCTTTTTCGATGCTTCTTTGCCTCTGAACACATCACCGCTTGTGTGTTTTTCAGAAGCGGGTTTTCCTGATATCTCCTGCTTGGTGGTCTCAGTTATCGTACCAACAGTATCTATCACAGGATGTGATATTTGCTCCTTAACTAATTCTTTCTGTTGCCTCGGTTGAAACTTATTATCAATAAGTTTTTATTATTTATTTTTGTATACACTTTATTTATATTTTCTATAAATTTACTTTTAAAAAAACTTTTTTTTCATACTTTTTTGTAATGCCAATATACGATTAAAATAACTTATTTTCCAAACTCCTTAGTCCTCATAAGGTAAAATACTCTTCGATAAATAAACTTTTTACAGATTTTTTCGTAAATCTTTTAATATTCAATAGACCATTTACTATAAATTGATAAATATTTAATTTTTTTATTCAATATTTATTATTTCCAGAATAATGGAGGTCTGGGAAAATATGTAATACAACTTTACTGATTCGGAGGCTGTCTGTATCCCTTGTTCAAATAGCCCTTGTATCCCTTGTTCAAATAGTGAGTATATTTAGAGTTTATAATATTTTTGGGTCGACAGGCTATGGTGTGTTTGTGATTCATACCCAACAATAGAATAATGGCAGAAATGTAGTGTCAATGAGATGTTAAGAGTTAAAACCATTTATCTATCTCCTTCACAGGAAAGCAAGATGTAATTCTCAGTACCATTCCAACGCTACAATTCTTATAATTTGGTTGGTATTACTGATTCAAAAATAAATATATCAATAAATTAATAAAACAAAAGTATTCCGATTTTATTTTTTACAAAAAAATAAATTTTAAGAAATAATGAGAGGTATGAAATTAAATTTCATATTATATATGAAATTCGATAAGTTTGTAGATAATTCTTTATTAATTATTTTGTTTCAATAAATAAAAACAAAACTTTTTTTATTATTCTATAAAGGTTTTTATGTTATGAAATTATATTAAAAATTAATAACTATTTTAAAAATATATTCACTATAAAATTTTCTTTACGGTTCATAGTATTTTAAAAATTAAATATTATACTAAATATACACTTAAATACTGAATATACAACACAAATCACTCTCTCTCACACAAACATAGATACACACTCACAGACGCGCGCGCTCACACAACACACAGTTACAGTTATAATGAATTCGTTTAATTCAGAAAACTGTGTAAAGAGAACATTATCATACAATAATTTTTAAACAATGTAAAATCAACACTTTTTTTCACACTGGAAATACAATAAAAAAACAAACATTTGTACAAACTAAGCTTCTATTTTCATAATTTCACAACGCAATTTCACACACAGATGAAATGCTTATTAACATATTCGCATTATATGGCTCGATAGTAAACATGAGAGTTAACTATATTCCGGTTTCAATTTATAACATATATCTTTCATTTTTATATACTGTATATACATATATATAAGTTCATATAGATTGTAGTGTATATATGTGAGTGCGTGTGCTTTTATTTGTTGTAAAATACGCATGTTGTGTGTATGTATGTGTATTTGAGCGCCAACCGTTGTTTTGTATTACATTAAAGATATCCCCCGTGGTCTGGTTCCGCCTGGACCCAAGAGATAATCAAGGACCCCTCCTGATGTCTTTATCCCGGCCGGTAAAGCATAAACCAACCATGTTTACAACGTTTGACCCCCGGGTGAAATTTCATTAAGTAAGATATTGTGACAGTCAGCCACTTACAAAGTACTCTCACGACCCATTTCCCGGTAACGTCGTCACAGTTATAGTAATAGTAATAAATTATATTACTAACTATTCCGCCTTCAAGCACTCGATTTACCGTTGTTTGTTTGGTATAGTGTAAATAAAAAACTTATTCTAAAAAAATTATTATTCTTTTTATTTTTATTATAGCAAGGTGTAGTTTACACCTTAAAAAAGTTAATTTAAATAAAGCTATTAAATGAAACGTGAATATTATTTACACAAAAGCCCACATATTTAAATAAAATAATTAAAATATTTTTTAAATAAAAATTAATCTGTTTTCATTCAGTAAGTTCTTGTTTAACGTTGTTTCATTATACAAATAAATGATGATCATTTTTCAAATAATGTTTTTGGGTGATTTACGACAATTTCTAAGTAGCAATATGATTTTTTCCGAAAGTATTTTCCTGATATAAATAAGTGGCTTTAAGGTTTTTTTTTTTCTTTTTTAGCAAAAAAAGATTTTTGTTTGCATTAACAAAGAGTTTTTTTTTGTCTTAACAAAAACTTATTTTTTTATTAACAAAATGTCTCATAGATCTAATTTCTGAAGAAATTGGAAAAGTTTTAGTTTCATATACTCCGGAATTAACTAATGAGTACTTTCCAGAATTTGATGAATAATTTCACTGAATAACATTTATTAGAAAAAAAATTTGTATGAATGAACTTTTATTAAAGAATATATATTAGTATTATCAAATTTAATCTCACTAATGAAGGCCTGTAAATTTTATTAAAAGAAGGCCCTAATTGAGAGCATAAATTTTCTCTAAAGAAAAAGAATAGGTTAGAAAGGGTTTAAGATGATATTGTGAATTTCAAAGATAGAAATATCAACAGGAAACACTGTTTAGTTACTGTAAAAAAAGTTGATGTGTACACCACATGCTTCCTTGTACAAAAATCCAAAAATAATACGATTCTAAATTATAATTTTCAATTAATGTTAAATAATCAAATGTTTCACCAAATCTACATACACATAAATATATATGTGTATATACACATAATAATTCCTATTAAATAATATATATATATATATATATATATATATATATACATTTTTAAAAATCAGTAAAATTTTAATTCACTGATAACTTTTGATTTTTTCATATTTTTTTAATTGTTATTATTAAATTATTATTTACTGTAAAATTTTTATTACAGTCACTTGTTAATCATAATTAATAAATCATATATTTAAATTAAAAAAAAAAAAAAAAAAAGGAAAAAGAAGATGAAGTCTGATTCGAACCGATGTGCCTTCCCTTGTAAGATCCAAATATTTCATTAATTTAAATTTATTTGGCTATAACTCTGCAGCTAATGAAAATAGGCACCAGCTATGATAAATCGTTGAAGAGCTCTCAAAGAGGAATTATTGTTGCAGTTCAGAAAAAGTTCAAAATTCAATTTTTTTTGAATTTTTATCCTTTTTTAGACACTCTTGCTTCAGTCGATTTCAATTAAAAAGGGGTGGTAAGCAATTAGATGTTACAAAAGTACTAAATCCAAAATTTCAAAATTTTACGGCTAATAGTTTTTTAGTTATGCGAGATACATACATACATACGTACGTAAGTACAGACGTCAAGTCGAAACTAGTTAAAATGGATTCAGGGAGGTTCAAAATAGATATTTTCGTTGAATCCGAAAACAGAAATTTTTCACGATTACAATACTTTCTTGTATTTCGTACAAGGAAACTATTTAAATTTTTTTGTAATACAAAAACCACTACAACGAATTTAACTAGATTTTTAGCACATAAACTTTTGTAATAGGCATTTTTTTAATTCTAATCCTTTTCTACTGTAAATATTCTCGCATAATAATATATATTTTTCCAAGCAATTTTACAACTGCCGGGTCTGAGTGGCGTTGTGTATAGGTAAATGCAATTACTTCTATCGGCTTGCCACCTAACGTAACTGTAGATGTATAGTTTAATATAAGTGTAAATATATCAGTTAACATATTGTCTGGAACAGAATCAGATCGACGAATCCTAAGAAGTGTGGTTAATTGAATCCCACCTTCCAAAGAATCCTGGTATCTACAGTCTAGCATTCAAATCCATATTAAAGCAACTGGATTTAGGAGGACTCGAACCGTAGAACTCTCGACTTCAAGAATGAACTGATTTTATGATGATGAGTTTAACCACTAGACTAACCCGGCGAGTTTCTACTTTAAATATATAATATATAAATTTAAAGTATAAAAATCAATGATTGATGAATATTTTTATTAATTTAAATATGTTTAATTCTATTATCAGAAATTTGCTAAGTAACGAGATTATAATGGAAAATCTCTTTTACAGTATAGCAGCCGTTTCTTGAATGCTGCAGCCCATTATTCTCGATTTACCATTTCCTTCCGGTTTTCCTTAGTCTCTTTTGGTGAGTACCTTCCCATGTCCGCTGTGGTAATCTGATTCTTCCATCCTCTTCCAAAGTACAAAACCAAATAACTATTTTTTTATAAAAAAAAAAAAAAAAAAAACATACGAGAGTTCTCCAATATTTAATCTTGATTTTCTTCATTTCTGATATTTTTCAAACATCTCACTCCTCAGAATATTTCTCTACTTCTACGACTTATAAATACCGCTCTAAATCTTTCAGCATTAAGAAAATCTCAGCATGTTAACACAGACGTTTCAGCACCATACGTCACGTTGTTTGGATTAATTAAGTTGTTGGATTATAAGTATCTTGAAAATAATTTTTTATGTTTTTTATTTTACTCTACAACATGCAAAAATAATAGGTTTCCTTTTCATAACTTTTGTCAATATTTCTTATTTATCTCTACACATGATGAAAGAACCACGCCCAAATACCTGGAAACTTCTTTGTCATTACATGCCAACATCCCATTTTGCTATATATCATAGGTTGGAGTATCGAAGTGAATATATATCTTATTTTGTCAAACTTTAACTCTACTTTCCACACATTTAAATATTTCTATCAATTTATACTTCATGTAAATTATTTTATTAATGGCCTAACGGTTGATCATTTAGAATAAATAAATAATTTATAAAGCAATCATCCATCTAACGCTTTTTTTTTTTTTTTTTTTTTTTTTACCTCCGGAAATTAAGTATATCTTTAGAGGGATGAGATTTTTTTTTTTTTTTTTTTTTTTTTTGTTTAACCTCCGGAGCCACCGTTAAGTTATATCTTCAGAGGATGAGATGAATGAATTGTAGCGTGTGTG
>JAAAKQ030226451.1:0-11359 GCA_010016005.3 Zanna intricata | reverse complement strand
TTAGCTACTATTTACTTATTTTCATATTTTTAATTCTTAAAATAATTATTTTTATCTGCGAAATTACAAATAGAAATTTATCATAATCTTTTAAATTGTTAAATTTCTAACCGATGAGAACATTTCTCATCGGCAGAGTATGAATAATGATCCTCTGAAGAATACTTAACGGTGGTTACGGAGATTAAAAAAGAAAACGAAAAAACCATTAACTGTGTTTTCAAAGTATGTTGTCTCAATTATTATGCGCAAGTATTTAAAATTTCTGTGTGATCGTTGTGCTTAGTTATTTTTGTAGGCTGTCTGTTATATGTTCATAATAACAAAATAGGAAATAGGATGAAAATGTTTTTTTATGCTAAAAATTGCAACAACTATTTGAAAATATAGGGATAGTTTATTATCCAGTTGGGTTTTGTTTTGCTTTTTTTATTCACAAGTAGCACAGCGTTACCGAGGTAACCGGGACGTTTCGATAGGTTTGGAAGGGCACGGAGTCAAAAGTTCCAATGCAAATTTGTTTAAATAAATTTAAAATAATGCTAATTGGTTTAATTAGCGACTTTATCCATATTTTGGTGATATAATTAGTCTGCTGAAGTAATAAGTTGAAAAAGTTTTTATTATTTTAATTGATGCGTTGATTTTAATAAATCAGCTATTGATGAAGTAGTAGAGATTCAATGCAACTACTATCATACTTTTTCCATTATAATTTTTTTTTTTGTAGTGAACTTTAGCAAATACGCTTATTAAGTAATAAATTCAGATAGTTATATGCATTGATTGTTAATTGGAAGAAAAGTATTCAGTGAATCACTATCCTTCTTTCTTTTCACTCAAATATTTTAATTATGGCTTGTAAATTATTGCTTATAAGGCAACTTTACGGAATTTCTTTGTATAATACAAGAGAAATGATTCCAAGTTAAAAAAATAATTATAATAATACGAGAAAAAGAATTCCATTTTAAATCAGCCAACTGTTAAGATCAATTAATTGATGTATTTTTTTTAATGATTACTTGGAAGTTCAAACATTTTGAACCTTCAAGAGCATTCAATATTTTTTTTATCTCTTTTCTCTTATATTTTTATTTTTCAATTAAGAAAATTGAAAGGACGTACGTTTTATGTAAGATACTGAAATTTGAAAATGTTAAATAAATATGTGATTAATTCAATAAAATTGTAATTTTATATTTTCATAAATTAATTTTTTATTTATATAATTTATGAATAATGTTATTAAATATTTTCTACTCTTTTGTTGACATCATGAATGAATAATGTATTTAACTTTAATCTTTTTTTCATATAGTTTACATTGATAAGAAAATCCTCAAAGATAATTCTGTCTCACCATTAAATTCCAGAGGAACTTTATTGGAAATCGAACTCGGGACCATCAATTTAATTTTACTATTAATTATTATTATAGTATTATTATAATTTTAAATGAAATCATTATTATTTTTTTGTTCTGTATTTGAATCTTGGTATATAATTTTCTAATAAGTTTTCATTTTCTACATTCTGATTCCCTAAGGGAAGACATCCTCCGACCACCCTCTCCGTACCTAGCGCTGATGGGCTTAACTGGAGGCCTTTTTTTAACCTCGGGATATGACATCTCTCAGTCGCCTCGGCCCAGGATTCCACCGATGCGAATACCACAAGCGACATTCCCATCAGTGTAACTATCACTAAAAATAAAAAAAACACATTTCTAGTCTCAAGCAAGATTGAAAACTATAGTCGTCAAAGGAACAGAATCACCCCCTACTCGAAAGGTAATGTGAGTTCACATGCGACACAAACGAGGAAAAACATTAAAACAAAAACTGAAACACTAAAATAAAATAACAAAACAACCAAAACCTATATAACACTAACAAAACAAAAAAATACTAATAAGAAATTGTAACAAACAAAAATTACGCAGGATCAAGATCAAGCAGCACCTTGATTCTCTCCGAAATCTGTTCCCTAAATTAATTTGGTCAGTAGTTTCATAAATTCTGCAACTATAGACCATTCAGCCCAGTCCTTCCAGTTTTGACTGGTGAAAATTACTTTGGTGTACTCCAGTTCTATTTTTATCTCTCTCTCCCGGACCGGGCCCATAATTAAGTATTTCGCAGTATGAGAGAGAATGTCCAATGCCTTTAATGGGGTTCCCCACCTGCTGACTATTTGTCCAGTATGATAGATCAGCCTACCGGGTCCGGATCTTTTTGTATTTTGTCCATTCTAATTGAGGAAAGTCATTTCTTTTCTTTTTTTTTTTGTGGGGCCGAGAACGGCCCCATTTAAGAGAACCATCCCCTCCTGGGCAGGGCTGCCTTTCCTCCTCTAACTTCTATCCTTCTAACTTCATTCCTCTAACTTCATTCTTGTATGTTTCTCTGGAAAAGTCTTCCAGACTTTTCAACTACTCCAGTCGTATTTGGCGCATCCATGTAACACAAGAAATGGTCCTGCACCCCACACTGCGGGCACAGAATCTACCAGACCGAACTAAGCCAGTCTACTCTTGAAGGTCTCGTGTAAAAACCTGAGTTACGGACTTCTTAGGGGAAACACATGAGGCACCCCGCAAGCTTGTAATGTCTGAGAAGAGATCGTGCATTTATCGCCCTTTAATAGTCTCATCCCATCTATTCTGCGTTATCATATAACCATTTTTTTCGATCTCCCGAACTTTTCGGAAGTCAACTCATCCAACGTTCTCGCAACATACTGCTCCTCTTTCAAAAGCTAGAATATCAGGCAGATTTACTCTCGCAACTACTAAGACCGCCTCCCGTGAAACCGTATGGTAACTACATAATCATTAACATTAATAGTTGTTGAGCTCGCAATAATATATCTCTGTAACTACTTAATTTCATCTTATCCGCCCAAATTGGCGCAGAATACAACATAATTACTTCGCATACGACCTTGTACAGGATGGTCCTAAAATTAAGCCTTTTCTGCGAAGTATTGAAGTTACCTCTTGAACTGAAATTTCTCATCAAGTTACAACAAGGTACGTCTGAACCTGAGTGTACTTTTTTTAGATACGTCCCCTTGCTGCTCTTAGAATAAATAAATAAGTAGTCATTATTATCTAGGCCAGCGACCTCTCTCGTGAAGTGAAAGTTACCTTTCACGTGGATGGTTGTGGATTTGAATCCCTTTAGTCTTATCTAATTTTTTATAAATCGACTTTGTAAGCCTGTTGTTATAAGAAAATAAATTATCAATTTATTATAATCAATAAATAAATTTCTTCCTTAATGCAAGGCAGTCGTAATCATATCATGAGTGTTATGTAACAATCAGGAATCTTAAATGTGAGTAAAAAGCTCTTTTTTTAGAAAGCATACAAATAGTTAGCCATTTTTTTCTGATTCGAATTATGACAGAATTGACGAAAATCAAGTGATATTCAGTGGTACTAGTATCTTTTACATTTTGTCGATTATAAGAACTGCCCGTTTAATGAACATCAGTATTGTCGGAGAAAATAAGAAGTTATTTATTTATAATACAAAAGTCATGATTTATTTGATTTCTGACCACCAGATAAGAATGCAATATAATTTAAATAAATAACAAACAGTTGGAATAATCTATGATGAACTAAATCTATCAATTTCCAATGTAATTTCCTATTGAAATTTTTTTTTAATAACTTATCAGTTAGAAACAAATTTAAAAATAAATGGAATGAATAATTTTCATTTATAACGCTACGTTATTGAACCAGATAAACGTTATGCTGGTGTCTGGAAGATTTCATCGTTGCACCAAGATTTAACGAACGTAATTTGTATTTTGAAATTTAAATATTGCGCAACTATGTCAACTGTAAGGAATAAATTTAAATTGCAAAGATAGCGTTCTAAAATCAATGTTTACGTGACTTTTTTTAACTAAATTTAAGAAAATTTAGAAAAATATTGTTATTAAAAGATGGTGTTAATTTTTTATTCATAATTTGTAAGTTTTGATAAAAAAAAGTGTTACGTACTTTGGTTAAGTAGAACTACAGTAATGATATTTAACAAGCAGAATGTAAAAAAAAATTAATATTAAACTCCCTATTACGTTTTATATTTATTCAATTATATCAAGGAATTTACTAAAAAATAAATGAACTCTTTTATGAAAAATTAGGAAAATGATTTCTCAAAGCGGGATTTTCTAGTACAAAAGAGGGTATAGGGGTACAAACACTAAATAATATGTTTTCTTTTTTAAATATTGCATACTTTATTAACATTAGCATGTACTCGTTCATTCTCAGAATATGTATGAAGAATTTGGTACTTCATTCATGAAAATTTGATTTTTGTATATGGAATAAAATCCGGTATTCAAAGCTCTTTTTATTAATTTAAATTTTAATGTTTGCTTTTTTCTTTTTTATAGTTCAATACAAATTGTGTATTATCTCTTTAAAGAATTTCTAGTGATCTGATATAAAATTATTTCAGACAGTTTATATCAATTCTCTTTATAATTGAATTAATTTTATCACCTATTTCATTCTTAAATAAGTTCTAATTTAATTATTTATTAATGTTCTAGTAACAACAGTCATTAACTACTTCTAGTTATAGATATTCGTACTCCTTTTATTTTTTGGATTACAAGAAATAAATTTTTTAGCATGTCATACCTGACTGGGATTCGAACTCAGAAATTTTCGGGTGAAAGGCATAGATTCTACCACTCCACTGTTCTCCGTGGCACAGAACACTTTACTTGTGCGGTATTTAACATTATTCATTTTAAAAGAGGATAACTTATTTACTGTACATAACAATATATCCAACTGAAAGACGGTTAAGTAAGATAGAGTCTTAAAATTCACAAAAGAAGGTTTCACGTCTTGAATACAAGAATTTGGAAATATTCTACATGACAGTGAAGGCATTACTGTCATCTTCCAGCTACATTACCGAGAAACGACATAGAGTGTCCTGCGTAAAATCAGAAATCTCCTGACTGCATTTTAAGGTTCTTATCGTTACGGAGGTTGTGCGTCAGATATTCAAATACCCCAGAAAAAATAATCTGCTGCATTTAATTTTAGTAAATGGGAAGGGCGTTGAATGTCATCAAACCGAGATAGAAGTCATCGAAGAATGCAACAAATATCTCATACTGTTCAATGTGTCATTCAGTATGAGTTCTCTTTTTCTGTTTAGCCTCCGGAACTACCGTAAGGTATTATTTCAGAGGTTGATATATATGAATGTGAATGAAGTAGTCTTGTACAATCTCAGGTCGACCACTCCTGAGAAGTGTGGTTAATTGAAATCTAACCACTATAGAACACCGGTATCCGCGATCTAGTATTGAAATCTGTTTAAAAATAACTACCTTTACTAGTTACCTTAGAACTCTCGACTTCATAATCAGCTGATCTGTGATGTCGCGTTAACTACTAGACCAGCCGTATGAGTTGTGGTAGCTTAACTACACTTTCGCCATATTCCAGGTGCTTTGTCCCAACTGAAATAGGAAGAAAGTTTCCATCATGTGCTTATAAAGGTCGCATTCACTTTATTACAGATACCCTTGAAAAAATAGGCCCAATAAAATTCCGTGTGCTGTAATAGCACACCAAACAACGAACTTAGACCTTTTCGCCACTTGTTCAGTTTTCATGAATTTGTTGGTGCTCACTATCAGCAGTTTTGTTTGTTAGACCCTTTAATCGAGAATATTACTTCGTCACTCACGTTGAACATTTCTCTCTCTGCCATCGTTTGTAGCATACAGTTGCTTTATTTATTAGCAACCATCACTAATAAATAAAGCCGACACATCGCGTGTATGCTATTTCTTTTTAAAATACGCGTAATTGTTTGTGCGTAGATTCACGATTTTTTTTGCATTTTTTTGTCCGAATAAAAATACAACATATGGCGCAACTTTTTGCTAAATTTAACCTAAAAAAAAAAAAAATGGATGTATTGGAAATAACGCCGCATATATCGACGTACGTGAACTACTCTTAAAAGGCTGTTCTCACAAGATTGGTATTTTCAAGACGGTGTTTCAACGAATGCGGGCTTTATAATAAACGGATCCAATCTCACGACGCCATTGACCGATTTTATTTTTTTTAAGGTTTAGCCTCAACAATATTGCCGATCAAAAATACGATCATTCCACACGGATATGATCAACTTGCTTAATAGGAACTGTTCCACACACATGTGCGTTGGTGCACTAACCAATATTCCATCGTTCTCTGAATCCAAGGACCCATGAAACCCAACAACCGTTGCCAGCAACCCTTCCTATAACCCACAAAAACAGTGCAGCCAATTTATAATAGGCAACATTAAATGGGTGTAATTATTTTTATAATATATTTAATAAATGGGTATAATTATTTTTTATAATATATTTATTTAATATTATACTTTTGGATATTTATCCATATTTGTCAAGTACAGGATTGTTACGGAACCTATAATACAAGTATTTTTGTGAAATATTTTCAAGCATTTTATCCTATTACCCACTTTTTACGAGTAAAAATTTTTATTTTTAAGTTTATTAAAAATGGCTTAAACCGTTCATTTTTTTGTTTTGTTTATTTAAACAGCTATCTCTTTACCACGATTCATAAAATTGAAATGATTCGTTTGATTCATATTTCATGATAATTGATGGAATTGCTCTAGAGTTATAGCGGTACAAAAAAAAATATACTGCGGAACACGCTACCCACCATCTATGGGATTCGAATACTAAATATTTTGTTATCCAGTAGCAGGGGTATGTATTATTATATACTTTATGTTTTTTTTTAAAGTAATTTTAATTATCAATAAGTTAATGTTTTTTAGTAGGTTTAAAACAAGACGTTTATTGTGAGATGGATTATGCACGGCGATAATTTGATTTACACTGTCAAAATCAAAATAAATTTTTTTGCTTCCTTGTACGATGTAAAGGAAGTATTGTAATCGCGAAAAATTTCGGTTTTTAGATTTCAACGGAAATATTCATTTTGACCATCCAATGAAGTCATTTTGACTAGTTTCGGTATGACATCTGTACGTATTTATCACCAATAACTCAAAAACGATTAGTCGCAGAATGTTGAAATTTTGGGTTTAGAACTGTTGTAATATCTATTTTTGCACCTCCTCTTTTGATTGCAATTGACTTGACCAAAATCCCCAAAAAATTGATTTTGAACTTTTTCTTAACTGCGGTTAAGAAAGCCCTCATTGAGAGTTTTTCAACAAAATCATAAATATATCATAAATAAACATATCATACGATAATCATAAATATATATATGATACGATAAGTATTATAACGATATTTCATAAGTGGTACTTATTTTCATTGGATCCAGGGTTATAGCCAAATAAAATGTTAATGAAATGTTTGGATCTTACTAGGGGAAGGCACATAGGTTCGAATCCGACTTCATTTCCTTTGATCTTTTAATTTTTTTTTTTTTTTTTTCATTTTAATATATTGATTTATTAATAATTATTAACCTCTAATTGTACAAAAAATTTACAATAAATAATAATTCAGTAATAATAATAAAAATTTAAAATAAGATGTTATTTGTGAAATAAAATTTTGTGTACTTTTAAAAATGTGCATATGTAATTTAATAGGCGTACAAGGAATTCATATAGTGTCCACATAAATTTTTTAAATTCTTTTTGATATATCAGTAGTGAATTGGGATAAATTCGAACTTTTCTTATAACGATTAATCGACTAAATACAATTTCGTTTCTTTGTTTCGAGTACTTAGCTCTTTCTTTAATCCCATGAGGCGGAGATCCCTTCACGTTGACTAGTATTAGGTTTTTTTTTGTCTTTTCTACTTTTGTTACAGGTCATCCTGTTACTCATTTTAGTTTTCAGATTAAAACTCATTTATTTTTGTACGATCATAAGTTATACTTAAGATTTGTTTATTATTATTATTATTATTAATTATATAATTTATTTCGAAGTGAAGTCAAATGTCATAATACTAATATAATTAATAATATACTGCTATTTTTGTTTTAATATTTTACAGTAATGTTCTATATTATTTCTCTTATTTTTATCAGAATACATGAGTGTCATCTTTTAGCCTTTCTTGCAAATACCTTTTTATATTTTTTTGTGCACGCATAGTCATATTTAAATAAAACTTAAAGTAGAATATACTTTAAAAAGTATCGGGGTCTTTTTTCCCCACACAGTTATTTCTTTTACATTAGGTAGTACATTTTATATTTTTTGCAGGTATTTGAAGAGAAATTTTAAATATAATCTAACCAAATTTAATCTACGCTTTCTTCACTAGCTAGTCAAGGTTAGCGAGCGTAAGTTAAGTTTGGATAGATTATATTTGTACTCTCTGCAAATGCCTTCAAATAATACCCACTGATTCGGAAGCAAAGATATAAAATATAATACGTAAATTAAAAAAAAAAAAAAAAACTATTATGTGAGAAAACAGAAAAGATCCAATAATCCACCCTTAGTAAATTGCTTTTGAATATTTCCGTATAATATAGCGTAGGCTTAATTAAGTCTAAATCTGCAGAAGAATTGAAAAGAAGTTTTTTAATTTTTAGTTCATGTCTTTCTTTTTTATACTTTTTTTTATACGTTATTTAACACTGCTTATTTTTTTAATAAATATTTATTTCTTATTATATTTCTTTATTTTATAAATAAGAAATTTTTTAATTAAAATTAATTAATAAAGATATAAAATCATCATTTCTAAAGACTGCTAAAAGGCTTAAAATGTGCTTTGACTTTATCAAACTATCAAACTTATTATTAATCTCTACTCTTATGTTATTAACTTGAACATTATAGATTGTATGTCGACTTGCCTAAGTTTATATCTTTACATTAATAATTTTCGATAAGTTGATTAAACGATATTATAGGATAAGATTAAAGTTTTCCGAATTAAAATGTACTTTTTGTATTTATTTTATAATTTTAAGTCAAAAACAAAATAACAAAGATAAGTAGAGTTTCAGTAAAATAAGATGGACTTCCGTTTTCACGTATGGAGATTTTCTTTGTTACAAAGTTATGAATACTAAAACGTTATTTTAGTCTTGCTCCAAGTCAGAAGATTAGAAGCTTGAATATAACGGAGGAAAACTGTGGGATTTATTGTATTAAGATATCTTTTCATATTTTTACAGTATATATTTATACTGTAAAGAGTTTAATATATTCATATTCAGACTTCTTACAGTGTTTTTCAAAAATGTAATCCGAAAATCAAAAATTTCCGCAGTAACCGTAACTCCATATCGAATTAAATTTCCTACTAATTTAAATCCTCGTATGCCCTTTTTTGATTTAATTTTTAAAGTCAGCAACGGGATGGTATTTACTGTTTAGGTGTATTCAAATTAATAAAAATAACGAATTTTTTGTCTGTAAATTGCTAACAATTAATTTTTGTCATACGTTTGTGTTTCATAAAAAAAATGAAACAAATGAGCCAATTATTTTTTTATTTGTTGATTGTTCGTCTAGGCATCGGGCTATTACAATTGAGTGAATTTTAATAAAATTAGATGAACGAACCCTGAACTAAGAATGATTGAATCATTACCTATTTCTGATGTACAAAACTTAAAAATTTCATACAAAAATTAACTTTTTACGCATATATTTGTACGATTAAAATATACTTGCATTTGAAAAGTAAAATGATGTAACGTATCGTGAAACATTACCTGTTAGGAAATTTTACAAGGATTAAATACTTATAGTAAAATTTCATTATTTGTAAAAATTTTATCCAGTTTATTTCAGATTATGATTTTCACAACTTACCGTCTAATTCGTTATCACCTTTATTCTGAATATAGAAATTGTAATGTTCGCCAAGTGATCTATAGTTTTTAGTTTTTAAATAGAAATATATGAGGTAGTGTAGCTGTATTTACATGATATCCAAGTATGTTAATTAATAAAACAATAATATTAGTTTGTATTAATTTGTAATGAAATTAAACATTTATTTTGTTTTTATTAAGGGCATACCGAGATCATATCTGCGTTGTAACAGTTTTTTTTCTTTTTTTTTTAGAAAAACCCTTTAAAAATCTTTCTGTAGTGTTTAGCCATTAAATTAATCAGATTTCTTTCTAATTGTGATGGAGTAGAACATAAACCCACCAGAAAGAATGTTGTAGCGTGGTATTCTCGGATTAAAAAAAAAACAAATTGCAAATGAAAATGTACGAGTATATTTGATAATTATAGAAATTGATGTTTAACGTAAATTATTTCCATGGAAAAATATAAACATTATACATTTATTTACAATAATGTAAATTAATCCTACACATCTCCATCATTCTGCCTGTACCTTTTTATAAACGTACCGAAATTAGTGATTATTAAGTCGGGCTGTGTTAGCGGCCTGAATGCAAAATTTCCAGATACTATTTCGTACCTCTCGCGATTATTTAGTAAAAACAAATACTCCGTTGTATCATTGTGTAAAATCTGCACATTTATTTTTTTGTGACAAGGCCTCGTGTATCGACCAACTTTCCTTCCCGGTGAACAATGTAAATTAAACATCGCTACATGCCGTTCGGTTTTTTCAACTCTTAAAACAGGAATTATAAATATGTAAATTTAATTCTCGGATCCGAGAAAATACATAACGTATTCTTTCAGTTGCTAGAGATATAGCTGTTGCGTTTAAAAGTACTTAAAAATTAAACTACTAATACGCTAATTTATCGTCTACAAAGAGTTTCTTTTTTGAATCTTTTAAAATGTATTACATCTATAGAAATACCAAGATTTATAGAATCCAAAATGTAGGATAAAATCCAAATATAGTATAAGAATCCAAAATTACAAAATAACTTTCTAATAATTGAAAAATTCAAAATATTCCAAAAAATCGCCAAAATTTAACTAGATAATGTAGTAGTTTGAGATATAAATACACGAATGGCCGCGGTTGGCCGTTGGGTTCACCTCGAAATGATCGCCATAATAAAAATTGTGTAATCATTACGCAATAATGGTGTATGCTGTCAAGTTGGTTCAAACGTACTAATGCAAGATTTACTAAAATGCATAAAATATATAAGTATAAATTTTGTAAATGAAATGCAAGATCCTGAAGTAGTAGAAAAATTCATTTCCCAATAATTAAAAAAAAAAAAGATGTATGCTGTAAAACCGCTAAAACACGAGATAAATAATACAGTATATTTATTTTTTATTTTATTTATTTACTTTTAATTTAATTTACATAACTATCCATTAGACCTAAGTCTGTCGACGGATATACTACACTTAATGAAATACATGTTTGTAT
>JAAAKQ030226439.1:9586-28705 GCA_010016005.3 Zanna intricata | reverse complement strand
TGTGTGTGTGTGTGTGTGTGTGTGTGTGCGTGTGTGTGCATGAGTGTGAATGTGAGCTTGCGGTCATTTACTTTTTAACTAGTAAATAAATACAAATTACTACGGTTGAAAAGAAAAGTGAAGTATCATTAACAGACCTTAAGTATGGGAGAAAAAAAAAATTTAAATCAGTATCTTAGCTTTGTTGCTAAATTATTTTATAAGCATATTCCTTTTTTTTCGAAAAGTAGTTCTCTCATTCCATTATTAATGAATATTTTACATCAGTCTGAATGTGATTGTCAATTTTACTAGTACAGCTACATCTTCCTCATTCCTGCTCAGGCCTTCATGAAAAGTTACACAAGGTAACACAGAAATAAAAGACATGCAAGGTGAATAGTAAATTTAATTAAAGCAAGGAAATTTCTCCTTGAGAATGCCATGGTATTTTCAATTATTCTGCGAGTAACTTTGTGGGCACTTAAGAAACATTAGCAGTGTCTTCTGAATTCTTTATTAAAGAAGATGTAATCCAATTGTTCAATGAGTCACCAGATTTCCAGGGAGACCTCTTAGAATTTAATATAAGAGCGTAAGAATAGTATAAGAGTTAGTACTAATTGTTATTTCATTTTCTGTGTTTAAATTACCTGCACACAATATAGAAAATCCTTCATTATTATAGGTGTTAATCTTAAGGCATGACCAACTGTAAACAACTTTGCATCACAGATCATAAAATCGCCTGCATAAAATCCTTCTGATTCTTCATGCATTCTTATATCTATCAGTGCTAAGATGCGTCTTAAATTTTCTTTTGGATTATAAGGTGATGGATCTGAAGTTCTGAATGATGTACTTATTATTCTGTAACCTTGTTTAGGATCCAATTTTGGTAGCAAATATTCTCTCCTGGAAATAAAAATAGTTTATGACAGATAAATTTTATCTTAACAGTAAATGTTGTTACTTATATATATTAAAAGAAAACAAAATTAAATTATTCATTTCCTTTTCTAAATACAAATAAGTTCTAATCCTTCCCAATCTATTATTGTTGTTATTTCAATTAGAATAGATTACTCACATTCATATATATATGTATATTTATATATATAGGTTGTCCGAGCTAAAATTATCCAAAAGTAACAGCTTATTTTAAGAGAACCAGTTAATATAATTTAATAACTTTTTTTTAATAAATATATCAACTCACCAAGTTTTAATGTAGGTTAGTCAAGTTCAATGTGTCCACCTTTTGTAGCTTGTCAGATGCCTAGACAATAATATAACTCTTGTCAGCTATTTAGGAGCATCTGTGACATTATTAGATCAACAGATTCAATAATTCTCTGTTTTAATTTTCCAAATCTCAAACATTTATTTGGTATACACAACTTTTAATAAATACACAAGCAAAAAAGTCCAAATGATGTCTAAAGATCTAGGTGGTCATACAGTTGAACCTCATCACCCGATCCAGCATCCCGTGAAAATGTTCAGGAACATGGTCAACTTTATGTAAGTGTGATATAGTACCATCTTGTTGGAATCTGAAGCCTGCAGTAATTTGAGGAACAGCAAAGTTCTCAAGTATGTCGAGGTACATGTGTCCTGTCAGATTGGGGTCTATGAAAAAAATGGATTAATGCTGACATTTTTATGCAGTTCTAACCAGATGTTGACTTTCAGTGAGTTCCTTTCATTTTTGATTTCTGTGTAAGAGTTTTCAGTACCCGAAATTCAAAATTGTGTCTATCTACTTTTCTATACATATGAAAGGTTACTTCATCATTAAATAAAAATGTATCAAGATTAAGATTATTTTCAACGAACATTACCGTTGCAACAAACTCATGTCATAGACGATGATCACTTGGTTTAATATGATGGAGGTGTTATAATTTGTATGCTTGCAAACAGAGCCAGTTATGAACAATTTCTCGAAAAGTTGAACAAGAAATTTACATTTGTAACTAGCCCGCCAAATTGACTTTCTAAGACTGGCAGTGAATGCATCATGTACATGATTCACAGTCTTTGCATCATGTACATGATTCACAGTCTTGTCACTAACTGAAACGTTTGGATGATTTCTGGTTTGTGAAATGAAGTTTCCAGTCTCTCTTAAAGTGTTATACCACTGATAAATAGACTTGGAAGTAGGAGGATCAATATTCCATTCAGTTCGTGTACGCCATTAAGACATGTACAGAACAGATCTTGGACATTTTTCTCATTGATTGAGCCTAGGTTTAAGAGATTTAGATGACTGGTTTTCTAAATATTGGCCATTACTTTTGGATATCTTTAGCCTGGACACTCTGTAAAATAATAATAATAATAATAATAATAATAAAAACTAAATAGGTATATAATAATATATATATTGTATAATAATAGGTAGTTCGGTAACATTAGGTTTGATTTCTAATATTAGTTATTTCAGAAGTGTAATTAAAAAAGTATTGATTGCCAGGAGCTGACATAAATAGCAATTATGTACTTCTGGCACCAGAAGTGGAAAGTATATTGAAGAGAATTGTAAAAAGGACGAAAATAAATAAATAGAACCTGAAAAAAAAAATGAAAAAGAGATAGAAATTCTGAAAGGAAGAAATGCAATTAAATATTAGTTACCATTATTTTGGCTGAACATGAGAGATGTCATATAAACAGTGCAAGCAAGCAAGGAAAATTGGCTTATTTAAGGGAAAAACATAAGAAGCCGCAGGTTATCAGATATTCAACTGGAAAAATGAAAGAAACAAGAAAATACAATTACAGTATAGGGTAGGAAGAATAAAGAATGTAAGAGATGATACAGAAAATTGAATAATGAATTAAGAAAAACACAAAAAACAAAGGAAAAATGCTTCCAGATGAATATTCAGGTGTAGTAATTTTAGAAAGAAAAGAGTAATATGATTGAACTTAAATATAAAAAAAGCAAAAAAAAACAACATGTGTAGAAAAGTGCAGACACATTCCCATTGGAAAAAATAAACTTCTGACTAAGAGGAAGAAATTATTAAAAAGTGTAAGAAATATATGAGAAACCAATCGAGCAGAAAGCCCAAATGATCTTTTCTGTAGAAGACCAGGATGAAATGGAAGAGGATATAGGACAACAATCAGAAATTTTACAAAGTATGAAAGATATGAAGAGTAGAAAAGCTGAAGGAATAGATGAGAAGGCATTGTGAGTTATTTATCGTCTTAATAATAAGGATTATAGGAGATGTGAGAAATTGTGTATTGTAATTGTGAGATGTGACCAGAAGTTTTTTCTAAACACTCATGATTCCAATCTTCCATCTATGAATCATGAGATTTTGCTGATGTTGAGATTGAGTGCTCAGTGATACAGAGTAGCTGGATGGAAGGTGCATCGGAGAAGTATCTGTTGAGATAAGGATTTGAGAAGAGTATTTCAAAAAGCTTGGCGATAGAATCACTGTAATCAGAATAAAATCAAAACCTAACATGATGACTGTTAATGTCTACATGCCTACAAGTACCCACGATGATGAGGTAGAGTGTATGGATGAAGAAACTTATAAGCAATTAACACATAAAAGGGGATGAAAATTTAATAATAGTTGGAGATTGGAATACAAGCATTGGAAAAGGCAAGGAAGGAAGTATTGTGGGTGAATGTGGGCTGGGAAAAAGTAATAAAAGAGAGGACTGACTTGTTGATTCTTGAACACAGTATAATTTAGTAATTGCCAACACCCAGTTTAAAAAAAAAAAATAGAAGAATATACACATGGAAAAAGCTAGGCAATACTACAAGGTATCAGATAGATTGTATCACTGTTAAGCAAAGATTTAGAAATCAACTTGTTGACTGCAAAGCATATCCAGAAGTAGACATTGATAGTAACCATAATTTAGTGATAATGAATTGTAGATTGGGGTTTAAAAACGTAAAGAAAAGTTATCAAATGGATCGATGGAATTTAGGGAAGCTTGAGGAAGATTTTTATGGAGGAAATCTAAAGAGGTCTGAGTACAAAAGATAAAGTAGAAAATATAGAAAAAGAATGGGAATACATAAAAAAGGAAATTCTTAAATCAGCAGAAGCGAACTTAGGCAGGACAAAAAGAACTGTTAGAAAACGTGGATATCAGAGGATATATTCCAGCTGATGGATGAACATAGAAAGTATAAGAATGCTAGTGATGAAGAAGGTAAAAGCAACTATCGACAGTTAAGAAGTACTAAATAGGAAGTGCAAATTAGTGAAAGAAAAATGGATTAAAGAAAAGTGTTCAGAAGTGGAAAGAGAAATAATGATTGGTAAAATAGATGGAGCATACAGGAAAGTTAAGGAGAATTTTGTGGTACATAACTTAAAATCTAATGTGTTAAATAAAGCTGGTAAACCAACTTATAATATGAAAGAAACAGTTACAGTTGAGTGGAATATACTGAAGAGTTATAAAGAGGAAATAATTAGAAACTGGTGTTGTAGAACAAGAAGAGGAAGTCGAAGAGGATGAAAAGAGAGATACAATTCTGAGATCTGTATTTAATAAATCATTAAAGGATATGAATGGCAGAAAGGTTCCTGGGATAGATGGGATATCTGCAAAATTACTATGCAGTGGAGGTGAGGAAGCGATAGATAGATTATACAAACTCTCTCTTTGTTTTTCTGTTTAGCCTCCAGAAATACTGTAGGGTACTACTTCAGAGAATGAGTGAGGATGATATGTATGAATGAGAATGTTTATGAATGATCTTGTATAATCTCAGTTCGACCACTCCTGAGAAGTGTAGTTAATTGAATTCCAATCATCAAAGAACGCCGGTATCCATAATCTATTATTCATATCCGTATGAAAGAAACACCTTTAATAGGATTTGAACCTTAGAACTCTCTGCTACAAAATCAGCTGATTTGTGATGTTGTGCTAACCACTAGACCAGCCCAGTAGGCTAGATTATACAAACTGGTGTGTAATATTTACAAAAAATGGGAAGTTCCGTCAGACTACAAAAAGAGTGCTACTGTCATGATGCCAAATAAAGCAGGAGCAGATAAATTTGAAGAATACAGAAATTAGCTTAACTACTCATGCATCAAAATCTTAACTAGAATTCTGATCGGAAGAATTGAGAGGAGACTGGAAAGAAGTGTTAGGAGAAGGCCAATTTGCTTTCAGGAAAAGTATTGGGACAAGTGAAACAATTTTAGCATTCAGATTATAATAAAAGAAAGATTAAAGAAAACCAAACCAGCTTACTTTGTATTTATCGACTTAGAAAAGGCATTTGATAATATAGACTGGAATAAAATGCTCAGCATTTTAAAAAGTTTAGGATTCAAGTATAGAGATAAAAGAACAATTGCTAACATTTACTGGAACAAACTGCAACAGTGATAACTAAGAGCATAAGAAAGAAGCAGTAATAAAAAGAAAATTGAGTCAGAAAAGAATGTTCCCTATCCCTGTTGCTTTCATATCTTTACATAGAATTATCGATTAATGATGTTAAAGAACAATTTAGATTCAGAGTAACAGTGCAATGTGAAAAGATAAAGATGCTATGATTTGCTGATGCCAAGAGTAAAAAAGATTTATAAGAAACATTGAATGGTATGGATGAAGTCCTTCACAAGAACTATCTCATGAAAATAAACAAGAACAAAAGAAAAGTAATGAGGTGTAGTAGAAATCTAAGTATAAAGAATGTGACAACATTAAACCTCTCCTCACCACGTCAAAAAATGCAGCAATAAATAAAACAGAGTTATAAATATTCTGCTTGGTATAACTTACTCGTATTTTTAATGTTTAATGAATATCAATAAATTCATAACACAATACAGTACATCCTGTATCTATGTGTGTTTTAATTATGTGATTTTTGCATTGTGATATCTTGTGATACATACATAATGGAACAATATCTTTCTATGATATTTATTCTCAAAAGTGATAACAGAACTATTTAATAGTATAGTTTTAGGATCATGTATAGTTAGGTTATGTGAGGTTTGGGCTTACTGTTATCTGGTGTTTTGTTAGTATGTTTAATTATTTGTTGTTAGGATGTTGCCATAAATGAATTATTTAGAAAAAAAATCTTCACTAAGAATAAAGATTGATATTGTTAAAAAAAGGTATTGACTTGACCTCTTAATGATTACAAAACAACCAATGAAACTCAAAAATATTTTATCATACAGAACATGATTTTGCTTTAGGTGGTTAAATACTTTAGAAGGGAAGTGAATTGTTTGAACTTCCCTTCTAAATAAATAAAGGTGCTCTAAATTGAATAAAGGTGCTAGGATAAAATAATGTTTTTGTAAGGTTAGTGAAAAATGTTTCATTGTAGTTTCATGTTTCAGGTTCTTTGCTTTTAGATTCTTTTTCTAGTAATATTGATTGTTATAGTAATTAACTGACTAAGAAATGCAAACATGCCAAGAAGCTATAGCCATATTCATGGAACGTAATCCATAACTGATTATGGTATTTGTCTATACTTACATCCTTAAATTTCCGGGATCCACTAGAACCACTTATTGTTAATTTATCAATTTTTGAGTCATTTGATTGTGGAATTTTTAAATTGACAGGTGTAGGCAACAGTTAATTAGTGGAACATTTCAGAAAAATGTGCATGCTGTTTTTATATTTGTACTCTGCTCCTAGAAAACTATTGTGGATTGATTTGAATATTTATCCCACTTCTGGATTAATGTTGTAATATTTATTTTTGTGCTTTTTTGTGCATAGTATTAATTAATCATTTTGTCTAAATAACTTAAAAAAATAATGTATGTATTTATTTATTTTGTAAATAATATGATGTAAATTGGAATAAATACATGAGAATAATTATTATAAAATGACTGTATATATTATAAAAAAAATTGATAATAAAATTTTTTATAAATTTAAGTAATATTTTTGTAAATCAATTTAAGTAAAATTTACTTTAAATTTCTAAATTTAGATTGCCATTTTGATTGTAAATACTGAAAAAATATAATTAAAGAAATAAAGGTAAGAAAAATAGTAATTAGTTGGTCGCCTAGATTTAATTATATTTTAAGTATAATCTTGTTTTCTAATTAATTTCAATAAAATTTTAGCTAGCTCTTTTTTTATAATAAATTTGAGGGTTAATGTTGTATTAAAAACAATTTAATTTTAACACTTACACTGGTACTCCTGCATTTTTGGCATCTTCAGCAAGTGGATCTCTGTTTTCAAAAAACTGTGGCATCTGTCCTCTTACTGTATAATAAGCATCAAGTTTTTGTTTTGTCCTCTGGATACTATTTTTACAACCAATTAAAAAACTGGCTATCAATGTGTCAGCTATATCATATAAAGTTATTATATTAGAATTTTATTATTGTTTAATCAGATTCTATAACATTATACAAAAATAGAACATGCAAATGGTTCAGATCTTACTTTTAAAACAAATATTCTAATTACTGATGTATTACTAAGGGAAGTTTGAATTTTATGGATTTTATGTATTAATTACATAAAAGCAGGTTTACTCCTATTCTGAGATGTTCAAAAATTAGTTACTAAAGTGGTTGGTATAAGTTTTGTTAATCTTTTAAAGAAATGTATACCATATATTCAGTGGAGCTCTTTCTATTGTTCCAGAAAATAAATTACTATTTTCATAATTTTATGCGATGGTGTGGGGTAATGGAATTCAAATTTTGCTATTTGAGGATCAATCAAATATTACTCAAACTATTGTTTTTACTTCAAAATAAATTAATGTATATGCTAAGGTTGATTGGGTATTCACTTGGGAGAATGTGTCTTTACTCTTCCTCCGCTACCCACATTGCAATATTACATACTGAAATAGCAATAATAATACATATAAATATTATAAATTAATATAATGAGTGGATAAGTAGTAACATTTTAAAACACCTCGCACTCTTCCTGAGACCAATGCTCTCAATTTCTCAGAAACAATTTATGATTTTCATAACTGTTGAGTTGTCAGGACACAGCAATATCCAAATAATTTAGACAAAATTGTTCTCTCATTCTGTTTGAAAATATACTTCCACAATAAATACTTACTTTGCCATGAAAGATTGCATTTTTTAATATTAATAACATTTGCAAAAAATAGTGATCTTCAGTAGATCTGTGATCAACTAACCGTTTACATACATTATCTACTTCAGGCGGTATTATGATGCTGCTTTCTGGCACATTTCTGAGCTACACCAACTTACTCTAAACAATTTGTCACTGTCAATGTTTATTGTAATGTATCTATTTTACTAAGTCGCCATTTATAAATCATCCTTGGTGTCCATTAAATGATTGAAACTACCAGTTTCAGTACAACAAAGATAATAAGTAAAAAAATTGTGTTAGTGGGCCCTTAATTTGTTTAGAAGTTAAATTTACTTTGATAAAACAAATTGTATGGCTTATTCACATTTAAAAATGGCAAGTCCCAGTGACAGTTACATAATTGTGCTTCTAATTTGTGTTTTGTAATCAGCTGCCGCTAAGAAATGCAAACAGCATGCCAAGAAACTGTACCTTCTTCAGGGAATATAATCATGACTTTCATTATGGTATTTTGTCTGTATTTAGCATCCTTAATTTTAACACTATTATTTTAATTTTAATTTAAATTAGTTATTTTCATTGGCCCTAGGAACTTTATAATAATTTAGAGCTGTGGTTCGCAAATGGTATGTTATGACATACTAATGTATCACTCAGTCCCATGGGTGAATCGCAAAATTTAAAAATAAATTGTATGTCGATCAGAAAGTTTCCATACAATGTAGTTATGATTTGGTAAAATTTAAAAGTATTAATTCGGTAAAAGACAGATTGTACAAGTCAACACCTGCGACAATGCTGAATTTAATTTTTCTGCTTGCCAATAATTATGAGTGATCGTGAACACCTGCAACAATGCTCATTTATTCTTCACACTTTGTAATAAACTGAGTGTTCAGTGTTATCACATGGAGGAGTCTTTTGCCTGGCAACACTGGAAAAAACTGGCAACAGTGAGTGTTTAGATTGCTTTATTAGTCATCAGAACATATTAGCCAATTTCAATTTATATGTGATATAAGTAGCTAGTAGTGCAACTATTTTATGAAAGTATTTTTGTATCAGTTTTATTATGGATAGATTTATCATGTGAAAAAGACCAGCTGAACCAAATTCTGGGACTTGTGACGGCAATCGTGGCAGTGGTGGTTCAAGTAATGTGAGCAGAAATTATGATTCCCTTTAGGATACTCATAAATGAACTGTGGTTCATAAATATAGTGATGAATACTTTCAGTATGGTTTTTGTGATGTGGAGATGAATATAAACACATACCATAGTGCCTTATATGCACACGTTTTTTGTCAAATCAGTCAGTCAATGGTGCCAAATAAACTAAAAGCCATTTGGAACATTCTCAAGTAGCTTCAAAGTGAGAATAAACAAATAAAATTTCAAAGAGAATATTTTGAACATCTTTTGAAGTTACAAAATAAAACCACTGGTGCATTAATAAAATGCATTTCCATTTCTGACCAAATTTTGCCTGGTTCATATGGAATATCTAAATTAATAGGTTAACAGAAAAAACATCATATTGTAGTTGAGGAACTAATATTATTAACAGCAAAAAAAAAACCTGTGAAAATAATGTTTGGTGATTCTGCAGAAAAAGAAATATCCAAAATTCCATTAGCCAATAATACCATCAGCCGCAGAATAAATAAATGTCTTGCAATATTGAAATTAATGTAAGCAGTGAATTGCTGTGGGATATTGTGTTTGCTTTACAGTTGGATGAAAGTACTGATGCAAGTGGTAAATGCCAGTTAATAAGCTTCATAGATTCAAATATAATTTAGGTATTATTGAACAATTTTTATTTTGCCAAGAACACCTAAATATGTTACAAACTTCAGTAACAAGATACTTTCCTATCTTGTTCGTTTCAGAAGTAGAATGTGTAATTTCTCCTTTTGGTACATTTGGTGAGATTAATATATAGATGTCACTAACTTAACTATCAATGAAAAAAAATGAGTTGTTAGATATTTTCATGCCATGAAAAAAAATTTCTGGACACTTCTGTACAGTCTTTTAGATTTATGTGTGATTTCAGTATCCCTTGATCACAAAGGGGGCCATAAAAGTTTTTTGCAATGATAATCCTGCCTTTTGATAATTTTAATTTTGAAAAAAGCAGTTATATGTAATGAAAACAAAATTTCATTGGATATTACATTTTTCCACTATGGATACCACCAATATGGATACCTATTTTAGTATGATATTTTAACATATTTTCCTAATATTTTGTTAAAAGTATCTGTCATTATTTATTACTTGCTGTCTGTGGTAGATGAGGTTGAAGGGAGAGCCATTCTCTAATAGTTTTTATGTCCTCTTTTAACTGTTTTGGACTTGTTTCTAACTCTTGATAAAGTTTCTTCCACTGTTCTTCTGTTGGTGCTTCTAATAATTTTTTGGTTTTGAATAGCTGTTGAAACAAATAAAACATTGAGTGAATTAAGTTTCATTTGTATAATTTTTTTATTACTGTTTATTATTAGAGTAAAAATCTGTTATTTATAAGGAAGCACAGGTTGATTGAAGTGACTGAAATGTTTATCATACCTTCAAAAGGCCAACACCTCAGATAATTATCAGATACCCAGGTATCTGATATCTGAACATCTTTAATATCTTAGAAAAAAGTAATTATTAGTCCTAGTAATGAATGGTTGGGCTCTCTTTATGAGTTAAATCATAAAGTTTCCCCGTGGCAAATACTAGATAGTGCTGTGATTGCATATGTAACCGCATATGTCGATTGCCGTGAATTCACAGATGAAAGCACAATGCATAGAATGGTTTATTGAAATAAAATCTAACACAGAAGTTTGACGTAATTTTGGATCTCTAAGCTTCTCTAGAACAAGTATTCATTCCTGGTTTGATACATTTAAAGAAATTGGCAGTGTTGAACATAAGAAGGGTGAGATAGGCTTAGAACATCAGATGAAAAAATGGTGATCATTTGTCAGTCTTTTGTTCACAGCCCTGGGAGGTCAACTCAACTCAACAGGATAATGTATAAACAAACTTTTGTAGTGACCTTAATTACCTTAATGTTTTGTAATGACCTTAAGGAGAGGAATGAATATGGCATGAAATTGATTACCGGCTGGAAAATTTGCAAATTACTTTTTAATGTTGTTGGTTACAAGTAAAAAAAAACTTTCATAATGTTTCTAAATTCATAAAACCCATTTTTGTATTTTAATAAATAAATTATTTTTACTCAATGTCAAAGTTTTTCAGATAATTCTCAGACACCCATTATATCAATGCAATGGATATGTATTCTCTTGAATATAGTTTTAAAATGATGTGTTGTAAATTAATATTAATTAAGATACGTCATGTAGATTACTGCTGGAAGTTTGTAATAATTATCAAGGGTTAGATTTGTGTATGAATATTAAATGACATAAATGAATAGTGGTAGGCTTCTTTTTTGTGTAACTGCATGTACACATACCTAACTTGTGTAAGGTATGTGTCTCTACAAAAAATGAGATAGTTATTCTGAAGAATTATTATCAGCCTTATGTCATGCTTAGTAAGAAAAATGAGAATGTGAATCTGTGTTCTACTGATTTCTTCACTGAATCAAACTTACTGTTACGCATAATACTCATTGAAGTGTATTTATAAGTGACTGACACCTTTACTGTGTTTATTTGTTTTATCATAGAAATAATAAACATTATTCTCATACAAAGTAGTTATGAACAGTTTTTCTTTTGCCACAAGTGTTTTACATGCATCTAGGTTGTAAGAAAAAATTGGTAATTACAATGTAAACTTAAAAAATTAATGTAACTATTTCTTTTGAAAAAATGTATTTTGTCTAAATTTATTCTATTTCATCAGTACTACATTTCTGTTTAATACATTTATTTAATAATCTAGGATGTAAAAAGTTATTTCACCTTAATATAATGTTATTACTAACTAAGTTGCAATAACACAATCAAAATTTTTTTAGAGTTAAACATTATCATTAATTGAAATATAATTTTTTTTGCTTGTTAAACAAGTAGTATTAATGATTTATCTTAATGCTGTTTTTTTTTGTCTGATTATTAAACTATAATTTTTATTACTATTGCTGCAAACAATTTTTATATTTTTAATTTCAATTTTATCATATCACTAATGTCAGAAAATTTTTTCACTTTTGTTGTAAATAAATTTTTGTGACATTGATTTTATTAGTATGTATGGTATATTTTATGAATGGATAACCACAGACACAGTGTAGAGAAAACGGTTATTACTGACTAATATTTGTTGCTGTTTATTTTACTTAAACAGCAACAGAGAAAATGAGAACATGTTACAAATGAGAACAAGAGAAAATGTTACATTATGTCATATTTTCTCTTCGCCTTAGAATAAATGAATCACATGATAATGCTATAGCTTTCTGATTACTTAATTTTGCATCATTCGTTTGGGATTAATAAATAGCTGCATCCTTTGTTTATGAACTGATAGCGTATGTTACCTTTGTTACATCATAGGTTTTCTATGTTAGGATTTGTTATTTATTAGAGACTATTATTAGTAGCTGTTAAATAATGAAATTGATACAGTTAAAATATAACCACAAAACCTTGATTTTTCAACTTTTCACCAAAAATGGAACAAAAAAACCAGATTACAGAATTTTGTGTTATCTTATCTATTAATAATTTTTTTTAACTGAGCTATGATTCAACTTCAGACTAACAAGGATTTAATTCATAATTAAATAATTTTAGGATTTTTTCTATTTGATATATAATTTTATTATTTTTTGTTGTTCATCTGTGCTAAGAATTATTAATTTTTAATGACAGGAAGGGGATAAGGTTTATTAGAATTGAGAAAAGTTTAATATATGATTTGTAAAGTCTTTGTTATTTAGAGTTATTTATAATATGTAGTTTAAAAAGTAGTGAGCCTTTTGCACACAAAATAGTGTTAGCATATTCTGGCAAAGGTTGAGGAAGATCGGCATGTAAGCATTTAGGTCATCGCCAATGACCTAAACATCTATTACCAAACAGTGTTAAACTATATGGAGTAAGCTGGCTACAAAATAAAGTTTGACTTTTGGGTGCCACATGATCTGACTAAAAAATTTACTCAATCAAATTTTTATCTGAAAATCTCTACTGAAACATAACAAAATTGAGTCATTTCTGAAGTGGTTACCATAAATGATGATAAGTGTGCAAAACCTATGATAACAATGTGCAAAAAAGATCGTGGTCGAAGCTCCACAATCTGTGGCAAAGCCCACATAGATGGTTATGCTGTGTGTTTGGTGGAATTGGATGGGCATTGTGCATAACACCTAACAGTTCAAAAGAAACAGCCTTAACTGGCCAACAGAAAGAGTGTCATTACCCCATTGACAGAGCCAGTCCTCATACATCATTAACGACTTAATTCTCTGTTTTGGTTCAATACTTTTTAGATAACCTAATATTTAGGTCACTGTAAATATGTTTTGTTTAAGAATATTAAAAATTTATGTTAATAACTTTATTGTTTCATGTTGTCTTTCCCGTGTATCATACAGTTGTAATATAGTAATATATGTAAATATAAAGCACAAATGAGAAGGCATTAGTCAAAAGTTGTTTTCTCTGAGAGTAGTCCTGTTCACTATATATCTTAGTGAACAGAGTAAAAGTATTGCTTTCATTCAGGTTGATTTTTTGTAACTAATTAGCTTAATTTTAATGCTTGAAGTTATTAAATTGTGGTGTCTCAATTAAGGTTAAGGTCAATTAAGGCCGATTAGGGTTCAGTGTTCCACGTAATTGGTAAAACAAAAGGCAAAAACTGGAATATATAAAATGGGTGATTATCAACAACCTTTTTATGCAGTCTTGTTCGTTTTGTAGTGCACATGTAATATTAATAGTGGCTTTGTAATCGACACTCAGAATTTGCTATCTGCATTTTGTGAACAAGATTCTTAAATGTAACAGTAGAAAGCTTGATAAATTAAACAAATTGATAACACTACACCTCTTAAATATTATGTTTTTTCGTTTTGTTTAAACATTGATTTTGTTTATCAGGAAATGTTAAGTTTCATTGACTACTTAATAAATTGTTGATTCTTATTAAATTACATGTTGTAAATATTGTTATTTATATTCACATAAATATCTGCAAATTTATTTATTGAATTACACAGTATATAGAATTGTGAAATTAATTTTTGAAATGAATGAAAATAAACTTGGTTTTAATACCAGTACTAGCGAAAAGGCTGAGGTGCCACTATGAGGTCAGCTAAATATATGTAAATAATTTTTTTTCTCTTCACATTTCTGATATATGAAATAAAAATTTATAATTTTAAGTAATGAATATTTTACTTTAGGATGTAATGTTCTCTTTGAACTTTGAAATAATGTATTTTTTTAATAATTTTATTTTCTTTAAATCTATTGTAGATTAGGTTTATGTGCTATCTACATTATGTTTGTTTCTTAAAGAAACAAATTAATAAATTGTTGATACTTATTAAATTACATGATACTACACTATATTAATGTATGTATGTATGTATGTATATATATGTATATATATATATATACAATAATTATCTGTATTTGAAGAATTGCACCTATAATAAACTATTCAGTAAATAATTTAGAAGTCTCCTGTAATAAGATATGTGATTGTGCAAAATACATATGCTCTGCTACTCTTTTTTTTTTTCTTAAATATAAATCGACTAACATTTTAATACAACTAAAGTAAATTCCATTTTAGTTGACAAGTAAACATGATGTACTGAGTTCTTGGTTTTTTATATTAGTGTAATTTCAATAAAATATGATGAGAGTGTTGTGATGGGACTTAATGTTCTTGAGTCAAATAAAAAAAAGAATAACAAAAATATTTAATAAACTGTATTTAAGTATCCTGGAAATTAAATGAATAGGTTTTTTTTTGTTAGATAACTCAGAATATCAAAAAAGACAGAAAAAATAGGGTTTTCAAAATTCTGACCAATTATAATACTTTAACTTATTATAATTTTTCTATAAACTGTGTTTTTCAATTGTATGATTCAAGTGATATATTTTTTGCACAGAAAAGGATACATTACACTGTCAGTCTCCCAATCTTTCTTTTGGCTGTGATTGATATATAACAGCATTTTAAGTATTGGAGACATTTATTGCATGGCTGAATATTGGCTGGATTTTTATGGTTTGATCTGCTAATATGGAATAATAAATTTTGGTTCATCGTAGAAGAAAATGGGAAATCACTTCTTTCCTCTATCTCCTTGGTAATATGGCATGGGATGATTGTTATTAATAGAAATGGATTTTTAGCAGTGGCTTTGTCTCCTACTTGGTCACCTACAATCTTATGGCACCTGAATTACAGAATATTATAATAATAATTATTACAGAATATTGTAGGAAAGTGCAAAATTGTTAAAAAGTGTTTGCTATATTTGATTTTATGATAAAAATAATAATTTCAAGTAAAAATCAAGTTACTTGTTATTTTAAAAAAATGATTATATTTAAGTATTGAATAAAACTAAACTAACTTTATTGACAATGGCAGTTAACTTTCTTTTTGTTTCAGTTATGAAAATATCTACACATATTCTCAAATCAAATAAATTTTAAGTCAGTTGAAATGTTTCTCTTTAGAAATTTTTTTTTTTTTTTAAGTTGAAAGCAATCTGAATAATTTATAACATATTTCTGTAATTTGTTAATCAATGGCCAAAAATGGGATATTTTATCCAATTATCTCAATATCGTAATTCTTGCGAATAAAAAAAAGCAAAACATCATACTCCGAATAATTTAAGTGGAAAAAGTAAATGAAAAATTACATTGTTTTCATGGTTGATTTAAAAAAAAATTATTTTGATTCTTTATCATTGCTTAAATATTGGGATAAGTGCAATAATTTTTTTATAGAAAAATAATCATTTACCCATTTTCATACTAAAAAGATTTTTAAGTCAAAATTCAAGACGGTGCCTTTTCGCATTGTCTCCTTGTATTTTTTTTATGTAGATTTCATAAAAAAAGCAACCATCTTAATGAGTAGATGATTCGACTTTCGGAAATTTTGACATATCTTCGCGTTACACATCCCCCAGACTCCAAAACCACTACCAGTTCAAAAGTTCATATGTACATTTCTCTCTCTCTCTCTCTATATATATATATATTACACTTTCTTGTAGACTCGATAACTGCCGTAAATTGGCGCCAATCACTTTCAAATTGATACACAAAATATATAAACTCTCGGTCGAGTTCGTTAATGGGCAAAATCGGACCGCGGGGGTTGAAATGGGAGAGGGGCTTTTTCGAAGAAATAACATATCGCTATAACTTTCTTATTAAGTAAAATATCTAATTCGTTTAAAATTCCTACTATTCTTTGGATAAGGGCCTAAAACTTATCTTAGTAAAGTTTTTTAATATCACCAACCATTGGCCCAGGAAGTGGAAAAAATTATATTTCGAAGAGAAAAAATATACTTCCCTTAATAGGCACAGTATCGAATCGGTTTAAAGTGGTCGTTAGTCAAACTTTTATCTGAAACAACTTTTGATATGACCAACCATTAACCACTAGGGATGACCAAAATGTTGTTGGAATTGTAAGAAGATGATGAGGCTTGTGTATGCTAAATATGTGAAACTTTTTTCACATATACCATTGTCGTATTGAGTAAATTATAAGTTTTTCTTATCTTTAAGGTGGAAATCTTTTTTATCTCTTACTTAGCACCGATGAAATCTACCTCCGTCTTCCGGCGTGCCGAAAGGGATTTTTTAAAAATAAAAATGTAGGTTTCTCGCCTTTGGAGTTGACTGGTCTTTTGTTTATAAATACCATACTTGTAAACTCTATTAAAATATTAAACAAAAAAATTACAAATGTAAAATATGATAAATAGAACTGTAAAATGCTTCACTAAAAAGTTAAAAAAAAAAAAAAAATTTATGTGTTCTTGAAGTCGGTTATTGTTATTATTCAGTTTGTGTTGAGTCAGTTGCATTATGACATAATGTGCACTATATTATAAAGGAATCGATAAGTTTGAATATTAATAAGTAACTTGATAATAATAGTCAAATATCGAGAACGTCCTTATTTATTTTTCCTATTATTTTGCTTTTAAAAATTTAGAATTTCCATTTTATTATTGAAATTTGTTTTTAAAACTTAAAGAAAAATTAAGGAAACATTGTTTTTAATAATATTCGATTTTAAATTTGCGTAAAACGCGCCAAAAAAATTCTAAAAGTTGTTCTGTTCGGTGTTAGATAACCAACTGCATTCGCCGTAATAAAAAGTAATTATTGTTGAAGTATGAAATTTAAATAAAAATCTTTTAAAATAACTATATTCAGTAATACACGTTGTTACAGCTGCTATTGTTGGGACGGATCTTTACTTTTAAAAGTAATTTATAAAACTATGAGCACTTATGAAGATAAGCCTTTCAGCAATCTCGTTGGCTGAGTTGGCGCCATTCAGAAAGATATACGTCCTACATAGTATCATTATCCACGGTAACGTGTTATCGTTGAATTGTCGAAAATATTTTGTCCATTTTTTGTGTGAAAAAATTGTTTTATTTATGGTTACTCATTATAGTATTATAAAGTTAAAGATTAGAATAACTTAAAATTACGGTGTTCAGTTTGCCATGTTAGGACATGTTCACGGTGTGCGTAATGTAGTCTTAAAAAGTCCTTTGACGGAAAAGTGATTGTTAACGATTTATTGTGAAGTAATTGTAAATCGATAGTACTGAAAATATTTTTTATTTACTCGTATCAATTTATAGTGGAATTAAAAATTATTATTCATTTAACAGGACTTATATAAATCGTTTTTTTGGTCAACGCAGGTATAAAATTATTTATTTAAAAGTTTGATATTTTTGTTTGGTTTTGAGGGTATGTTTCAGTATTAAAAAGTAACGGAGTATAGCAAAATTACCTTCGATTTTTCGATATTGTAAACGTAGTTTTTCAAATCTATTTGTGAAATATTAACCTGAATACTACAGAAATTTATTTCTTTACTATGAACGTTGATGAATTTTTTTTTGAACAGAATCCTTCTTTTGCTTGGAGTTATGAATATTTCAGAATTATTTTTTAAACGAATACTATTCCTCCCCCCCTCCCTGAATATATATGTTTAGATTTGTCAAGATGTATATTTATAAACGAGATAGGATTTTTTTGTTTTTAATTATGAAAATTAATCAATTTAGAATTTTTATTTTCTGTATAGTTTTTATAGTAACTGAATTTGAAAAAAAAACTTTTCAATGAGTAAATAGATGAGTATGTTGATGATTAATTGAATAAACTAATTACAGTATTAATTGTTATGACATTACAGTCGCTTTTATTATGTTTTAATTTCATTCTAATTGATATGCGGAGATTGATTTAAAGAAATAAACAAATTTTATTGTAATAACTACACCTTAATAATTCCTCTGTGGATTATTTTTGATTACAGAAATATTTTTGACGTCTGGGTTTACTTAAATTATTTATGTTTTCACGTTAAAAATGTTTGTAACGTTTAGTATTGAAAAAATATTTTTAGTTTTTATGAAAATTTTTAAATTAATTATTACTTACCATATCTATGTCTTTTGCATTATTTGTGTTGTCGATAGCATCGTTTGTCGGTGACATTTTGCGGTTAGTTGTTTCTTTTGAAACAAATTTAATAATTTATTTAGCGATCTAATCTATAGTATAATAAAACTGAATGACTTCTTATTCCGAATAGAGTTGCAGTATGCAGTATTCAGTGATACACTACGCGTAAGAGATAATAACGATGATTACTAAGTCGGCATTTAACCTTGTATAACGAACTTCCTTGTATTACCATTATTTTCCCTTTTGATGATTGAAAAAATTCCCTTTTATTTATTAATATTCCCTTTGTTATTTATTATGAACATATCCCATTTTAAAATTGTTTTTTCGTTACTTACAATTTTTAAC